>QYAM01000241.1:0-10072 GCA_003988965.1 Neobulgaria alba
TACTATTAAATAAGTAAATATAATTAATATCGAATATTAATAAAGATTATAAGTGACTAATAATAAGTAAGATTACTATTTAAAGTTAAGCACAAAGCTTTTATTTAAAGAAATACTATCTACTTATATAGAACCTTCCTACTCCTTATACCTACGTACCTTTTTAGAAGTCCTTAACTCCTAGACTCCTAAAGTCCTTAATTCCTAGACTTTATTATATAACCGGGTGTAAGCGAGTCTTACTTAAGGTTCTACTATGATTTTATAATTATTAAGCCTAAGGTCCTTAAGCCTTATAATGTTCGTAATAGTAGGTCTAAAGAGGTCTAAAGAGGTCTATTATATAACCTCGGTTCTACTTTTAATAAGCCTTAAACATTAGTTAAGCTTAAGGTCCTTTAGTTATATAAGTCGTAACACTTATACTTATAAGTATTATTATTTAATCTAGGTTCTACTTTTAAAAAGACGCTTTTATTAATTAAGCCTAAGGTCTTTTAATTATATAAGTCGTAATAACGACGTTAACCTTTATTTAAAGAAGTATACTTAAGAAGTATAAAGATCTAAACTTAACCTTTTAAATAAACTAATCTTATAATTACTATCTTATTATAATAATAATAATTAAGATAACTATTATAATAATACTTTTAAACACGTCTTAAATTTAAGTATAATAAAATAAATTAATAAGTATTATTAAATTAATAAACTAAAGCTATTAAAATATAATATTTAAGATATAGTATATAAAGTATAATAAGTATCTTTATTAATAATAAAGGTTATTTTTAAGACTTAAAATTAAAAAAGACGAATAAGATTATAATATTAAGTTTAAGTTATTAAAAAAGAGAAGTGTTATTTTTAAAGTTAAAGCTTATATTATTAGTATATAATAATATATAATGATTTTTTATATTATAAAAGTCTATTAAGTTAAATCTAAATAATTCTTAGTTTTATTTTAAGACTAAAGCTAATTTAAAATTAACTATATTTACTTAAGATATCTAAAGTTAAAATTAAATTTTTAAAAATATTATAATTTATATTACTATTTTTAAAGTAAGGACAACCTTTATATTAATATCACTTCTATTATTAGATATTATATAATAAAAAGTAATATCTTAAGATATTAAAAGCTAAAGAATAATCTTTAAATATAATAAGTAATAAAAGTTAATAGTTTAATTATAATAATATACTAAGCCTTAAGAAAGGAAACTATATACCTTAATTTTATAATAATAAGTATAAGCCAACTTATATTAATAGCTTATAATTATAATATTTTATAAGCTTAAAACTAAAGGATATCTTTATATTAAGTATTAAAGATGCTTTATTAAGTAAACCTTATTAAATAGTCTTCGTTTTATTAAAATTATATATTATTTAATAGTGCGTTAGAATTCTTTTAATCTTAGTAATAATAATAGCTATAATTTTAATTTTAATAGTTATTAGTTTATATAACTACGCTAAAAGACATATATTAACCTTTTTATATATTAGACTTATTAATTAGTTTATAATACGTTAGATTAATATTTAAATAAAGCTAACGTAGGAAATCCGAATTCTTCTTTTATTACTAACTTTTTATATATAGTTTTTACTTTTATAAGAGTAATAAATATAGGTATAAGTATAAGGACTTTACTACTTATTTATATTTTAAAAAAGGTATATACTTAGCTTTAAATTTTTCTAAGATAGCTTCTAAGTCTTATAATTATATAAGTATAAGTAGTTAGTAATTTTAATAATATAATATTTATTATAATTTTTATAATTAGGTTTAAGATAATAATAAGAGTTTATAATTTCTTAAAACAAAAATTAATACTTAAGAATAACCTTTAGTTAGTGACTTATTATAGACTTTATTATTATATAGTGCTTAAGTAATTTATAAGTAATAAGTATATAATAAAGAGTATATTAATAATATTAATATAAGTAAACCTTAATAAATTATTTATATTAAATTATATTAATACGTTATAGCGTTAAATTTCTATTATATTTACTTAATAATTAATTTTTTATAGCATTTTAAAGTCTTATAAGCTATTATTAAACTATTAATAATTATAATGTCTTATATTTATTAAATATTGCTTTAATAGCGATTCTTTATTTAATATAGATATATAAGATGCTTTTAAAGGTTTAGACCACCTTAAGATAAAGAAATATAATAATAATAAGATAGATCTTAGTTTATTAAGAAAAATATAATCCTTTATTATAAAACTATTTAATAAATAAATAAAGAGTCTTAATACTATCTATATATCGTTATCTTCTTTATAAAAAGAAGTCTTAGTATTTAAATTTTATAAAGGTTAAGTATCTTTTATAAGTAAAATAGGTTATATTATATCTTTTATATTATTTTAGTAGCGGTCTTACTCTTATTTTATAATATTTAATACTAAATCTAACTTTTAAAAACTTAATTAGCTTTAGTAAAAATGTCTTAAGATAATATTAAGTCTATTATCTATAGCTTCTTTATATAGTCTTTATCGCGTTTAATCTTATATTTTATAATAACTAGATCCTTTTTTTTATTAACGTCCTTAATAAAACGTATAAAGCCTATTAGTATTTAAAAACCTAAGTAGACTTTTTATCGTTCCTTAGAGTGCTCTTTTTTATATAATAAAGAAGCGATTTTATATAAGGTATAATCCGCTATAACTTAGTCTTAAGGCTTTTCGCCTTCTTTAGCTAAATTCCTTAAGCCACCTTAGTTATAAAACCTACTTATACCTTCTTATAAAGGAATAAAGGCGCGGTAGGTATTTTAAAAGATAATGTCTATTTTTAGATACTAAGACGCACTATATTATAAGATAGATTTATAATTTTAAAATTATAAATTTTTTCTTAGTAAGTCTATAAAGTTTTTATTAATATATTACTTTCTTTAATTATTTCTTCTTAAAAGAACTATTTAGTAATAAGAAAAAGACTATAGTTTATTATATTATCGATTGTTTTAATTATATTATTAATCGCTATATTTACTATTTCTTTACTTAATTATAACTATTAATATTTCTTTAAAATTTAAAACACTTAAGTAAAGGTTTTATAACTAAAGAATATAGATTTAGATTTTAAAAATAATTAAAGAGGCAAATAATAAAGTCTAGTAATTACTTTAGTATAAAAAAGAGATATAAGTTTTAACTAGGATTTAGTATATATTAATATATATTAACTTAGTTATAGGTTTATTATATTTTATTTAATTATAATTATTAACGTCTATCTTTATATAGTAAGACGCACCTTATTATAAGACGAATCTATAGTTTTAGAATTATAAATCTTTTCTTAATAAGTCTATAAAGTTGTTATAAATATACCACTTTTTATAACTATTTATTTTTAAGAAAACCACTTAGTAGTAAGAAAAAGACTATAGTTAGTTATATTATTAATCGTTTTAATAACGCTATTAATCGCCGCTTCGGCCGTTCTTCTTTACTTAATTATAACTATTAAAGTCTCTTTATAATTTAAAGCACTTAAGAAAAGGTTTTATATCTAAAGAATATAATTTTAAATTTTAAAGATACTTAAAAAGGAAAATAATATAGTCTAAGAGTTACTTCGATATAAAAAGACGGCCTTATGTTTTAATACTTAATAATATATATTAGCCGAGTTATAATTTACTAAGTTCACTTTTAGTATCGCTATATTTTAATTAGCTACGATTCTTAGGTCTAAGTATATATATAGTTATAATGGTTATATATATAGCGTAAGTATAGGTTTTTTAAAACATTTTATTAGTAGACACTAGGCGCTCTACCGCCGTCTCTTATCTCCTTATATAAAAGGGGGTTTTAAGTAAGTCTTACGTACCCTCCTTTTTGCTACTATTTTATACTTAATTAAGAAATCTATTTATTACCGTTTTATTATATATTATTAACCTAAAGGCCCTTCTTTACGCATTTTAACCTTTTTAAGACGCTTAGGTATTAAGTTAATAAACCTATTAATTAGCTTCTTAAAGATCTCCTTTTTCTAAATATTAACTATAGCCTTCTTTAAGTTAAAAAGCGTCTAACCCTTATAAGGATTCCGGTTTTATAATTTCTACTTTAAAACCCTTTATATATTCTTAATTAGATTAAGGTCAGAAGAGTTTAATAGCTAATTAATTAAGATTATATAGCATTCTACCCTTACTACATTATATAATCTTTTATTCTTTTATATATCTATTTTCCTATATACTCGACTATTATCCTTAATATAAAAGAAGTCCCCTGGCTAGCTAAAGAGCTCTTTTAATAGCCCTTTTAAGATCTAATTAGCGTACTTCTCTTGTGTAAACCCTTTGCCTTCTTCTTTATATAAAACGAAATAAAGAGAGGACTTAAAATTATAGCTAATCATAGCCTATGCCATAATAGACTTATGGCCAGAGTGAAATATAAATTGGATATAATCTCGTCTTCCTCTTTCACCTCTTTTGCGTAAGAGACGTCGACGGCGGAGTATATCAGTACGTGTAATCGTTTCGTCGGTATAAATGCCCTTTCTCTAATAGCTAGGCCCCTTGTCAAAGTTTTTAATTGCAAAAGTCCATCGTTTAAGCTTGTTTTAAAATAAAATAAAGGGCTTATAATCAGGAACGTGATAATGATAGCCAAATCGAGCAAATGCAGCTAATAAGGTATTATTACAACAATCGAGATGAAAATACTCTCGGATTTCCCGGAGGCTATAAATTCGACGATCGTAATAGCCAGTGAACCACGTAATAACCTCTTTAATTTGCTCGTCCGATATCTTAGGCTTTGTGCCAGGCAGTTTTGCTTGCCGGTCAGGTTTAGAGAGGAAATATCGAGCAGATGACTCAGGAATACCAAGCTTCTTAGCTGTAGCTCGTTGTGAGTAGCCCTCGTCGATAAGGATCTTATATCGAACGCGTGTAGGAGTCTCCTAGGTCCAAGGCATTATTAACGTTATAGTATCACTAAGTAAGTGGGAATAGCTTCAATTTAAGCAATAGGGCAGCGACGCTTCGATGGCCTTCTATCGAGCTCACCGCCTACAAGGGTGCGCGAGACCCACTTGAAACCCCCTTCCGTACATCACCATCGTAACGGCAGGATAATACGGACAGGGCCAGTCAAGTCCTAGCACGAGGCGTACCTCCTGGCGTGCCTAGATCATACCATGCTCTTGTAGATCATGGAAACGTCACTCATTATACACTTTCATCTTTATCAGCACCGACCAGCAGCTCGGGCAAAATCGGCCGATAGCTTAGTAAGCCTCTACTGTTCGGCGCTAGTGGGGAGAAAAATGGCTGTGCGGGGTTGATCTATTCTCTTGGATTGGGGTTGCTACGGTTGTCTGATACTGAGTCTTGTTTTCACTTGCCAACACTCTTGAAGCCATCAAAGTCACGGTTGAGTTCGTGATATCTACAGCTGGTCTCTTTCCATCATGGATCATGAAGAGAAGCCTTCTGTCTCGCGCTCAGTAGGACCACGATCCCTCGAGTCGCTAGGGCCTGATATTCTCTTGTTGATTGCTGAGCAAGTGCGTTACAACTCCCAGATGTCCGATGTTCATATAGTATCGTACATAATTACTAACCCTGGTCAGGTTTATCTCACTCATGCCAATAGACCCTTTCATCTCTCTATCCAACACCCTTTGCACAACCTTCGCTTGGTCTCCCACCGCCTCAATACAGCCGTTCTACCATTCAGGTATCGAACAATGGCTATAAAAGCCAAGCTACTTAACCTCCCTCAAAATGAGCACACTCAACAATTCTGGAATAACGTCTACAAATACACTCGAAATCTCGTATTTCTTTGGCCGCTGCAGGACTATTACCTAGCTGCTAAAATACTGTCCAGTTGCGTGTATATCGAAAGCATCCAGTTTGTTATCCATACTTCCCCATCCTCTGTGGCAATATCTAACGTCGGTAGCTGGTCGGGGAGGAACATACAAAACAATAAGTTCGGTGATTTATTCATTCCACCAGAAATTGAGGAATCGATTCGCGATCATTGGCCCATGGCAAAACTTCACCTCGTAGAGTTTGCATGGAAATGGATCGCATTGCCTGAGTCTCGTATGCCATCTGTCCCCTTTAAAAACGTTGTGTCGATCTCGACACAGAATAGGTGGGGCTATACCAATGTAAAGACTCTGCAACAATTCGTCGCTCAGTCGCCTATTCTCCAGTCACTTGAGTTCCATTCTATGACAAAGGTCTTTCTCCCCTCTGGTCCAAGACTGCCTCCAATCAAAAAATTAAGTCTCATTTCCTGTGATTGGAAGTACAGTCCAGCCGACGTGGAAAGCATCTGGGATTTCTCCCATTTAACATCACTCACTATAATCTCCGATACCAACACCAACGAGAAGTTCTTCCTATCACTACGCAGAGATGCACTACGAAATTTAAAAGAGCTCAAAGTAACACAACGCCATAACGACCCCTTTAACCGTGGCCTAACCCCCGAACTTCATCACTTTATTTCTAACGCCGCCGATTTAGCATCAATAGACATAACCTGCGACGTCAAACAACTCAATATCAACTCCCTAATGGATCAATGGACACAAATGCAAGTCCTCAAGATCCACGACTATACCGGATTCGCGCCAAATGCTGAAGTTTGTCCTACGATTTCGATCGCGGATCTTACAAAGCTGCAAAAATGCTGTCCAAAACTTCGAGAGTTGGGTTTAGACTTGGATACGAGAACTAGAGATGTAAGTCCTAATTAGTCCACAGTGCACAATACCTAGTACAGGAAAATTGCATCCCTAGCTGACGTATATAAATACCCAAAGAAACTCGCCTTTATCAAAATCATATCTGCCTTTAGGAATTTAACCACCATAACTCTCCACACGGAAACACCCGTCACCGAATTTGGCGAGTACAACGAAATCACGATCGGACCCGACCACCGCTCCGCCACACCATCCCTTATCAATCATCTTCTCCTCTATAAAACCGGTCTTCCGTTCGAATTTATCTCCATTAAAACAGGTGGTCACGGTGTACCCGTTTCCTCCTTATCGACCGAAGAATGGGAAGCTTAGAGATGGGTATGAACGGAATTTTTGAGTTACGTGGGATGATGTTGGGAGGAGGAAGATGTTGATTTCTACGCGTGGGGGAGGGGGTGGGAAGAGGATTGTTGAGGAGGGAACGGTAGAGGGGGTGACGTGGGAAGTTATCAGTGGTGGTCATTCGAACGCGTGTAGTTGGGATGTTATGTGGAAGAGTAATGAGGAGGTTTGGGTTTTGACAGCTGAGTAGGTATTAATACAATAGAGGTGTTGGTATACTTTAAAAAATCCATCCTTTCACTCTAATTATGTTCTAATTACCACTCTCGACAGTGGAAATGTTAATACTCAAACAAGACCAGCCAGCCTTCGTATGCAATCTAATTCTTCAAAGTCTGAAAGAGCTCTGCAATAATCCCCTTTTAATTACAGGTCCTCTTTTGATTCGTAAGAGACGTAAGAAGGCTTCTTCCCATGCCCGCTGGTCATCAGCCCCGGTGTCCAGCTTAGAGACATCTGTCAGTTACACGTAGCAGCGCGCAGCATTCTGATACCAGCAAACATAGAATTGATCGCCGCGCCAAGTTCGACCGTATTCTTCTTATCGATGCAGCAGGTGTCCACCCAGAAGTATTCAAGCCCATCTACTGCGGCCTGCCTCGCGCAGAATTGTATCTTCCTCCACCTAGCCTTGTTCACAGTCTTGCTCTTGTCCTTGCCCTTCTTCAAGTCTTGATAGATGACCTCTTCTTCTCTCTAGATATGAGAAAGTATTGCGTAGGCAGGGACTTCGCTGCTGGTAGGTTCGCGAAAGACGATCTCGCCGTCGGGTTTGCGGTGCAAGAGGCGTATAAGAGACATGCTGGAGGTTTAAGAGCGATCTCATAGCAAGCGCGACTCGTATCACTAACTCCACAAAGTGGTGCAAGCACTGCGATTTGAAGGACGAGACGTTGAAGAACGGGGCGTGAGAAGGATATGCAGTCGTTGTCGTCGGCGCCGCCCGCGAGGCTGTATCGTGGCGTAGCCTGGCCAGGCACTTGCATGGCGAAGGCAGACAGAACGCGAAGGGCGCTTCATTTTATTAGAAACCTTACACACTAACTTACAGACTGGATTCTAGGACAATTGTCCGCTGTTATTAAGATGCTGGCTTCTACAAAGTCGAAGAGCGGTAAAATGGCGCGGGTGGGGATCAAGGGGACAGGACGGTTATGAAGGCATCGACGGTTGCTAAAAGCGGGATTGCACAGGCCACTTTTTGCCCTGCTCGAAGCATGTCGGGAAGGGATTTTCCAGCAGATCCTCCACGCGTAGCCACAAACGTCGCAGCCACACCCTTAGCAGCCACAGAGTTTATTACAATTTTACCAAGATTACTATAACCACACTACTGCTGACCAGGATCCTTGCTCGCTTAGTTAGAGGAGGTATTAGCTTATGTGGCGACGGCGTATGACAAAGCGCGCTATGGCCGTCATAAGACTAAGAATACCGTATTAGTATTATAATAAACCTAGATATCTATATCTTATCGTTCTATATATTTAAAAAGTTAAAAAGCTTAATAGCGGTGTCGTAAGTCGAGGGGTCTTATAATAATATAAAAGGAGGCCCTTTATAAATTTAATAAGGCGGCGACGACTTAATAATAATTTTTAGAATTAATAAGTTAAGAGTGTTTAAAGGAAGTATATAATATACTAAAATAAAAATAAATAAAAATTTTAACACGTTAATAATTTAAAATCGCTTAAACTTAAAGTATAAAAAGGGGTTTTAAGTAGGTCTTCTTTACTTATATAAAGCGGTGACCTTTATAAAAACTAAAAGAAGTATATTGCTTTAGTATAAAGTTAATATTATTTTTATTAAATTTATTATTATAAATATATTTTTATAATGCCTTAGACTTAAGATATATCTATATATATTAAATTTAAGACACTTCTTAAAAAGGGCTATTTTTAAAAAGATATAGCTTAATATTATAACTTATATAATTTAAGACCTTAGGCTTAATTAATAAAAATACTTCTTAGTAATAAAACCTAAGTTAAGTAATATTATTAAGTAAGGAGTTTAGGACTCCTTATTAAAGTAAGAGTCTAAGACTTTAATAAAGAGTCTAAGACTTTTTACTAAAGCAAAAGTCTAGGACTTTAATAATATATAAAGTCTTTATATAAAAAGAAATGTTTATATATTTAAATAAGAGCTTTATACTTAACTTAAGATAATAATATATACTTATTATTATAATATCACTTAATAAACTATTATTAAATAAAGACTATAATATATTAACCTTTATTTAAAAGGCTTATACTTAAGAAGTCTAAGTATTTAAACTTAACTCTTTAAGTAAACTAACTTTATAGCTATTATATTATTATAATAATAATAATTAAAATAGCTATTATACTTTAAGTATTAATAAGAGGCATTAGTTAATATATTAATAATAAGATTTATCTTATAATATAGTTATATACCGAGTCGATTATAATACTAAGTCGATCACTTTTCCTTATCTTACTTCCTTTGAACTTTAATACGCGTTTTCTTAACCACCCTTTATAGAAATTTAAACTTAAGAAGCACGAATTATTTTAGCTATTAAAGCTATTTAATTATCTAAAAAAATTAGTCGTCGCTTTATTATAAAGATCTATAACGTGCTATATACGACACTTTTTAATAAAATGGCTAGCTAAATAGCTCGACTTAAAAAGAAGGCCAACTGCTTTAAATTAATTAAACTAAAGAAGGAAGTGATTATTTAAAGGATACTTAATATAGATACTAAAGGGTTTATACCTCGACTAGCTAATATAAAAAATATAGCGAATTTTATCTTAAAATCATAAGGGGGGAAGTATATTAAAACGCGCTAGGCTTAACGATTTATATAACGACGACTAAAGTTAAAGACGCGTTTTACTCGCGTTTACGACTTCTAAAGGGCCTTATATAAAGA
>QYAM01000242.1:0-10024 GCA_003988965.1 Neobulgaria alba
AGTAGATTTTTATAATAAAGCGATAGCTTAGCTTTTTAAACGTTTAAATAGCTTTAATAACTAAAATGATTTATACTTCTTAGGTTTAAATTTCTATTAGTAGTTATTAAGAAAACACGTATTAAAGTTAATAAGTAATAATATTTAAAAAAGTATATAAAGTATTAATAAACCACGTTATATATAAAGCTAATTATTAAATTTATTAAGTAAAGATTTATAAATTAAAAGTAATATTTAATTATAAAACGAATTCTTATTCTTTTTACTTAGAAGCTAAGCTTTTTTTTTATTTTTAATATTAAAGTTAAATATAATTATTAGTATAGTTAAGAATTATTATAAGAATTAATATATAATCTATATACGACTTAACTAACGTATAGTTATATAATTACTTATATAACTATATATATAACCTTAGTATACTTAAGCTTTAATATTAAGATATAACTTAATATAAAATTAATAACGAATTAAGACTATAATAATTAAGCTACGTCTTATATAAGCGTAGAGTGATTAATAACCTTAGTTCTCTTATTATAATATACTAATATTAATTAGTTAATATATTACTTATATAATTCTTTAGATTAGTAATATATTATAAACACTAATACTAATACTAAAACCTTAATTATTTTATTATAATAGCTAATATTACTAACGAAGACGATAAATAAGCACGCGGAATTAATATTATAAAGTATACCACGGATAATAATATTAAATCCTTTATAAAATCAAGGCTTATAACTTATAAAAAAGAGGATTTTATTAATAATATACTTTAGGATATATTTTAAAAAGACTTTATATATTTTAATAAGACCTACTTTTATAAGGCTATAACTAACACTTAAAATAAGATTAAAAATGCTTTACTAAACTATAGCGTATAAGTTATAAACCGATCTAATAAATTAATAATTTTTAATTCCTTTATCGACTTTATTAAAGAACTAATTAAGTATAAGTAGACTAATATAGAAATATATAGCTTATATAATAAAAATAGGCTTTATTTACTAGACCTACTTTATAAGATTCTTACTAAAGAAAGACCTTAGCCTATAGCTCCACTTATATTATTATAAAATAATTATTTATTATTATTATATCTACTACTATATCTATCGCTTCTACCTAGTCTTAACTTATTATAGACTAGTATTTTATCTTAGAATTTACTACCACCTTAGAACTTATTACTACCTTAGAATCTACTACTATTTATATTTACTTAAAATACTCTTAAACTATAGTAAAACCGTAGTTATATAAGAGAATTCTTAGATATAGCTAAATTTTATATAGAAGATTAAAAATATAGCGGTACTAAGGATAATCTTAATTAAAAACTTAAAATCTTTTATAATATCTATAATAAAGTCTCTTTTCCTTTATTATAATAATTAATAGCTTTCTTAATAATACTTAAAAGAATAGTCTAAGACTATTTTTATAATAATTAGCTTTCTTAATATCCCTTTCTTAAGATTTATTAAAACCTTAAGAATTTCTTTAAAGGTCTTACTTACTAAAGATCTAGCCTTAATAAGTGGAATACTCTTATATTAACATCGATTATTAAGAAGAATATTAATAAATCGACTACTAAATGTCTTTAGATCTTAATCACCTAGTTATATTAACTTTAATATAGTCTTTTAGCCGACCTTTATAATACTACGTTTTTATATTATAAGCTTATTACTATATATTTAAGTATATTAATATACCGATTTATAATAATAGACCCTCTTTTTAAGCTTAGTTAACTTATTAATAAGCTATAATCATCGATTATAATATATAAAAAGAAGGAAGGTCCTTAAGCTTAGACTATATTTTTTATAAACCGTAAATTCTTTTATAATAATAATAATAATTATATATAAAGCAATTATATATATACTAATAAATATAATAACTAATATAAATTAAATAGTAAAACTAAGCGCTACTTTATATATAAGAAGGAAGACTACTAGTTTATAAGGTATACTTTAAAGGAAATTAACTAAGAAAAAAGACGATATAAAGATCGATTTAATAATAAATTTAAGGACTAATAAAATAGTAATAAATTCGATTCTTATATTTAATAATATATTATTAAAACCAAAGGCAACGATCTTAATAATAACGATTTTAACGAATTCGATTAACTTGTTATTAAAGATACTATTAGTAATGCTCTTATTAATAAAGATTAGTTAAATAAGTTATATTTTATCTTTTATAGCTCTCTTTCGAATTCTAAAGCTATTACTACTACCGCTGTCTTTATTAGTAGATCCTTTATATATTAAATAGCTTTTAATTTATATAATAATACTACGTATTATATAAATCTAAAACCTCGCTATAATTAAGTTAAATTTAAAGGAATCGTTATTAATATAAGAGCTATATAAAGATCTATAGCTAGATATAACTAATTCTAAGCTTTTTAAAAATTAAATAAAAATCTTAATATTAATCTTTTTATTAAAAGGCTTGTCACTATATAATTTAATATTAATACCACGTTATTTATTAGTTTTATAATTATATAGACCTTAATTAAAAGTATAGAATTTTATATAATAATAATAAAGACACTATTTCTACTTAGTCTAGCTAATATAGACTATTTAAAGGTCTATTTTAATAATCTTAAGAACTAGCTAATAAGCCTAAAAGGAACCTTTATAGTTATTTATTAATATAGCCACCTGTTTTTATTATAAAAGGCCTCGCTTTAGGATTATATAATTAACTTATTTAATATAAACTTATGCTTCTTAACTATAGTTAAGCTTCGACGTCTATATTATAAATTTAGGCATCTTTCGACCTAATGATTTTAAGAAGTTCTTAACTAGGCTAGTTAATTAATAAATAAAGAAGTTATTAACTACTTTATACGCTACTATTTATATTATTAGAAGCATAGTAAATCCCTTAGAAGATTTAAGTTTATACTTAAAAACGATGTCGAATTTAACTATACGCTTATTATTAATATTATATATATTAATAAAAAACTAGTCTTATATATAGTCGACGAATAGACCTGTTTTTAAGTAGGTAGATAGCTTTAAAACATTAGCTCTAGGTATATATAAGATATATTACGACTATATTAAATTAATATATATTTAAGACCTTTAGATCTTATTATATATAATATTAATAAGAACTTTATAAGCATAGAATTCACTTAGCTAGCCTCGACCTTTAGAATTATTACTAAAGCCGTCTTAATAAAGGCTTATAATTCGATTAATATAGTTAAATAATACCACGGCCCTTTATATTATATATATTATATTATTATTATAAAAATCCTAAGAATTAAAAAAGACATCGCTTTATAAATATTATTTAAAGCACTTAATAATTTAGTTAGTCTTAATAATATAGTCCTAACGCTATATTACGACTTATATAACTTAGGACCTTAGGCTTAATTAATAAGAATAGCTCTTAGTAGTAGAACCCTAGTTAAGTGATATTATTAAAGATATATAATAAAGTATTAAAGTTTTAGAACTTTAATATAAAGTCTAGAATATTATAAACTCTAAGACTTTAATATAATACGAAGGCTTTATATAAGTAGTAATGTTTATATACTTAAATAAAAGCTTTATACTTAACTTAAAATAATAATAAACACTTATTATTATAATAACTATCTAAAGACTTATTAAACTAATTATATCGACCCTTGCTTTAAAAACTACACTTTAGGAGTATAGAATCTAACTCTAAATCCTTTAGGTAAACTAATTAATAAATTAATATATTAATATAATCTACTAGTTAAAACAGCCGTTATATACTATTAGTTTTTAGCGCCTATTTATATATAAGCGAATTCGATATATTATTTATAACTACTATATAAAGAGCTATAGTAATAAAGAAGGCTATAGCTAAAGTAAGGAAACTACGATCTACTAAGTAGATTAACGACGTTTTAAATACTTAGAATAGTCTTAATTCTAATATAATATATAATCTACTACTTAACTCTAAGGTTCTTATATAGAAAGAAGGTAATAAAAGTTAAACTAGTAGTTAAATCGGTCTATATAATCTAATTATAGTTAATAAAGAGACTTATATAGTCGATCTACTATATAGGTATATAAACTTTAGGTCTATAGTTATTAAACCGTACTTTATAAATAATTTAAATAATTTTTATTAAATTAATTAGCTAGATTCTTAAATTAACTAAAATACTAACTAAAGCACTAATAAAATCGTCCTTAAAGTCGTTTAGCTAACTAAAAGAGGAAGAGGCAGACCTTATAAATATCTTATTTTATAAAACATTACTAATATTACTATTTATTTTTAAAATAATAATAATTAAGGCAATTTTATTAATTTACGTTAATCTAAGGTCTTAAGACTTATAAATAAAGGCGTATTTAAAGTTATAGATCTAATAGATATACTAAAGGGCACTAAGATCTTTAACTTACGATTTATTAATAAGATTAAGTATAAAGGCACTAATAAAGCGTTTAAGAAGTTAAGACTAGTCGTATAAGTATATAATAATATTAATAAAGACCTTATATTAACTTAATTACTTATTATCTAACGCGTTAGCTAACGTCTTATATTATATATTATTATTATAGTTTCCTTAGATACTACTTTATACTTATAAGATATTATATAAGTATATATTTAATTATTAACTAACTTAAATTATAACTTCTTTATTAAACTACTAATTAAATTAACTATACTAATAATAATACCACTAGATTCGATTTTATAAGTTATTAAGCCTTTATATAAAGTCTTAGAAGTAAGAAACCACTAGTTTACTATATATTATAAGCACTATACTAAAGACCTTAAAATAGACTAATTAATATACGACTTATACTTATTATATAGTAATAACTTATTTAGTCTCCTTAGACTTTAAACTAATAATATACTATTCTTAATAAATAAATCTTTCGCTATATTAAAGTAGACTATACTTAATAAGGCCTAATTTTTATTTAAGGACTAAGAGCAGCTTCGACTTTATATATCACTTAAATTTAATAGTAGACTTATTTAATAATTAAAAAGATCAACGATTAGTCTTACTTAAGAGCGCTAAGCTAAAAACCTAGCACTTATCACCGATTCCACGTCTATTATTACTAGCGCTAAAGGTATATAACGTTTTAATTTAACTTTAAAGAAGTAGTATATTGTTTAATAAGCCTAAGAGGCCTATATTACTTTAGTCTATTAACTTAAGACATCCTTTGATCTTTTTTATATTATATAAACTATCGATCTTAGTAATAATAATATAAAGCTACTTAATAAAAGAATTTAATAATAGATTAATAATAGTAATAAAAGACTTAAATTTATTAAACTAGACTAAAATACCCTTAAATTATTAATATTTACTAACGCTGCGTTTATTAATAATAAGGATCTTTCTTTATAAATTAGTTATATTATTATTCTTATAAATTCGACTAATTAAGCCAATATATTATATTAATCCTTAATTAAATATAAAAGGGTCACCTAAAGTGTATTAGCTTTTAAATTATATAAAATGGCCTATAGATTCGATATTACTATTATTATTAAGTCTAATATTAATAAGATCCTTAGTATTAATATACTCTTAATCCTTTATATAGACTTTAAATCATTATATAACTGCCTTATTAAGTTAAGTACCACTTAAAAGAAGCGCCTTATAATTAATTTAATATATCTTTACTAATTATATAAGAGAAAAGAGATCGCGGAGGTTAAATAGATTAAAGGCTTTTTAAATCTAGTAGATTTAATAATAAAGGCAGCCTTAAATTCTATACTTAAGTAGCTAATCGATATTAATAAGGTTATATTAAAGAAAGAAGAATAAGTCGAACGACTTAATATATAAAAAGATAGCTAAGGATTAATATATCGGACGAAATAGTATATTAAAAGAAGGTATATAATAATATACTTTACCTTAAACTAACTAATTAGTATAAAGCTATTAATTAAAATCTTTTATATATATATTTAAGGCTATTAAGGCTAATTAAAGAAGGGTTCTAGTATTAATATAGTTAAAAATTATTATAAGAATCGATATATAATCTATATACGACCTAACCGGCGTATAATTATATAATTACTTATATAACTATATATATAACCTTAGTATACTTAAGCTTTAACACTAAGGTATAACTTAGTATAAAATTAATAATAAATTAAGACTATAATAATTAGGCTACGTCTTATATAAGCGTAGAGTGATTAGTGACCTTAGTTCCTTTATTATAATATATTAATAATAATAAACTCTTAAGAATAATTATTTTATAATTAAAATAAGTATATTATAAGTAGATTAACTAATAGTCTAGTTTAGTCTAGTTTATAAAGGTTTTTAAAGGCCGTTTAAAAGACTAGACCGTTTATATTAAAAGCTAATATAATCGTCGCTTAGTATTTAGTTAATATAGTTTATTAAGACTTTATTAATATTAAGATCTTATTAATTTTTTTTATATATAAACGTATTTTATATATAAAAAAAATTAATAAGATCTTAATATTAATAAGGTCTTAATAAACTATATTAAGTATATAATATATATTATATTTAATTAATATTTCTTAAAAATAATCACTTAGGCTCTTTAAAGATATATAAAGTAAATAATATATATTATTATAACGTGGTTTATTAAGACCTTATATATATTAAGACCTTACGTACTTTTTTTTAACTATCTACCTTTTAACTTTAATACGCGTTTTCTTAATAACTATAAATAGAAATTTAAACCTAAGAAGTATAAATTATTTTAGCTATTAAAGCTATTTAAACGTCTAAAAAACTAAGTCATAGGTTTATTATAAAAATATATAAAGTTCTTAAATCTATACTTCGGCTTAAAATAAATAGTTATACTTCTTTTTATAAACGTCGACTAATAAGTTATAAATTAACTAACTTAAAAGAGGAAGTGATTCTTTAATATAAACTTAATATAAATACTAAAGGATTTACGCATTAGCTAGCTAATATAAAAGATATAATAAATTATATACTTAAATCTTAAGAGAAACGACGTATTAAAAAGCTTTAGATATATCGATTTATAAAACGACGACTAGAGTTAAAAACGTGTTTTAATCGCGTTTATAACCTTTAAAAGGCCTTATATAAAGATCCTAAGCTTATTAAAGCATAGTTCTAATTAGTTTAAAATATATAAGCGAAATATAGTATTTAAAACTATGATTTTTATAACTTTAATAAGATAAGCTTTATAATAAGTGTTATTTACGCTAAAATAGTTATATACGCGCTAATTAATATAGTAAAGATAAGGCTATTTAGCTAAGTAATTAAAAATAAATAATAACGATTATTTATATTAATAATAAAGGTTAAAGTGTCTCTTTATTTTTAATAGTTTAAGATATTAACTACCTCTTTAGTTAATATATTAAAAGCGGCCTTTCTTATAACTAAGTTATAAAACTTACTAATAATAAATAAATAAATAATAAGATAAGTTTAAAATAGGTTTAGTATTTTAATAAATATACTTATAGTTATATATAAGGGCTATATTAGATATTAATATTAAATAAGTATAAGAGTTATAAATCGGCCGTATTTTAAAAGTATTATAAAGCTAATAATATTATAACTTTATATCTACTTACTTACTTATCTTATTTAACTTAGCTACTTAATATTAAGTGTTTTAATATTCTTAAATAAATATATAGATATTAAATTAAAACTTTTATTAAGGCTTATATTAACTATATTATTAAGGTCGAGTTCTTTTTAGCTTTTTATATAGCTTATAACTAGTTAATTATAATAGCTGTTTTAATTAATATTATTATAATAATATAGTAGTTATAAAGTTAGTTTACTTAAAAGGTTAGGTTTAAATACTTAGACTCCTTAAGTATAAGCTTTTAAATAAGGGTCGATATATTATAATCTTTATTTAATAATTATTTAATAAGTATTATTATAATAATAAGTATATATTATTATCTTAATATTAATATATTATAATAAGGGAACTAAGATTATTAATCACTCTACGCTTATATAAGACGTAGCTTAATTATTATAGTCTTAATTCGTTATTAATTCTTTATTATATTATATCTTAGTATTAAAGCTTAAGTATACTAAGGTTATATATATAGTTATATAAGTAATTATATAACTATATATTAATTAAGTCGTATATAAATTATATATTAATTCTTATAACGATTCTTAATTATATTAATACTTAAGTTAAGTATAAAGCTCTTATCTAAGTATATAAACATTCTTACTTATATAAAGCCTTTATATATTATTAAAGTCTTAGACTCTTACCTTAGTAAAGAGTCTTAGACTCCTCGCTTAATAATATTACTTAACCTAGGTTTTATTACTAAAGAGCATCTTTATTAATTAAGCCTAAGGTCTTAGATTATATAAGTCGTAACATTATCCTTTATCTCCTTTAGCGTCGTCTTAACGCTTAAATCTAGCTAAAGGAATTTATTATAAAAAATTAAACGCTTCCTCTTATTTTATTATACTACTTATTTATTATAATAAGTAAAACGATTTTATCTTATTATTATACGATTTAAGGCCTTCTTAAAAGACTAAAATAAATAAAAAAAAACGCGAACGACTTAAGTTAATTGTTTTAATTAAGGATATAAGTGTTATTATAATTCTTTATAATAATTATATTAAGAATAAGAGAAAGTACGTGGTGTATAACGCCTAAAGTTCGCGCTATTTAAAATATATTTAATTAAAGCATTTTATAAAAGAATATAATACTTATTTTAAGGCTTTTTAAACCTAAGAAAGCGAAGTCCTTTAAAGCTTTAACTAGCGGTCTTTTAAGCGTTAATTAGCCGATCTAAAGAAGTAAAAAAAGCGTGCCTTTATTAGTCGTAAGAAGGCAGTCGCTTATTAATAAGAGTTTAATATTAAGATTAAGAGGTAGCGTAAGCAGCGTGGATTTCTTAAGTATTAAAAGAAGGAAATACTAAGTCGTAGGCTTCGTTACTTAAATAAGTTAAATGTTTTAAAGAAAAAAGAAAAGTAAAAGAAGGAGCGTTAAGAATAAGCGGAGCGTAAAGGCGCTACGACTAGTTCTAACGCGACTTTTAAGATACCTTCCTCTTTAGATCCTTTTTAAAATCAGCTTACTACTCTTAAAAGCGGTAAAGTAAGTTCTTTAAACCTTATAAGTTCTTTTTTAGTTCTTAAGTATTGTCTTATTTTATATATCTCTTTTATTATACTTTATATAGTGGCTAACTATCTTCTTCTTTAACTTATTTAATAATAGCCTTAACTTTATATTAAATAATTTCGTTTTCTTTTAAGAGTTCTAACGCTATAGTTAATATATTAAGTAGTGTTAGTTTTAATAAGGAAATATAAAATACTAAGTTGATTCTTATATACTTTAAAAGTTTTAAGCGATAATTAACCTTTTTTATAACTATTTTAATTTTAAATAGTTTAATTTTCTTATAGTCGAGTTTATTTAATAGTCTTATTATTTTAATATTTCTTTTAAAAAGATAAACTTTATCTCTCTTCTTAAGTCTTAGTCTTTTAAGACGTTTTTAGTTATAATAAAACGCTAAGCGTTTAGCGTAGAACTAAATATTTATAAATAATTATTTATAAAGCTATTTTAATTAGTTATTATAGCTTATATAATTAAAGAACCTTAGGCTTAACTAATAAACGGCTTATTAAAAGTAGAACTAAAGTTATATAACGATATTAATTAATAAGGAGTCTAGTATAACCTTAGAACTCTAGGAGTTTATAAGGCACTAAGAGTCTTAAAGGACTCTTAAGAGTCTAAGAGGCTTAAGACTTTAATAATATAAAGGCTTTATATAAGTAGTAATGTTTATATACTTAAATAAAAGCTTTATACTTAACTTAAAATAGTAATATATACTTATTACTATAATAATTATC
>QYAM01000026.1:0-208616 GCA_003988965.1 Neobulgaria alba
TTAATAAGAAGTATTAATAAAACTTATAAAATATAAAGCTATTAAAAAATAACTAAAACCTATTATAATAAAAGAAGTATAAGAATTCTTAAGATTTTATAATTTTTATTAAAGTCTAATTAAGAGATACTTAAGAATTATAATCCTACTCTTAGATTTAATAAAGAAGAATAAGAAATAAGAATTTAAAAATACTTAAAAAGAAGCGTTTTTTAAACTTAAATTAGAGTTTAATAAAAATTATATTATAATAATATTCGATTTAAAGAGGCTAGAAATAGTTAAAATAAACGTATTAAACATTATTATAAAAGTAATATATAATTAATTAAATAAGAAAGGTAAGTTATAAATAGATTATTATTATTTTAAGGACTTATTTATTTATTAAAAGAACTTTAAAATAAATATATTAAAAGTATTTATAAACTTTTATTATATAAGTACTAAGAAATTAAAAAGATAGCTAAATAAGTTAATAAAGACTATTATTTCTTAGGACTTAAAAGAGTAGTAAAGATAGTTATCTTTATTTATAATATTTATAAGATATTAAAGTCGAAATAATATAAACTATATAAAAAGCTATAGCTTAATAATATATTATAATAAAGGTAGTAAATCGTTATAATAAACTTTATTATTAAACTTCTAAGATCTAAGAACTTATTTATAAAAGTATAATATAACTTAATACTAGTTATTATTAATAGACTTATAAAGTATACTTACTTTATATCTTATTTAAAAGTATTAATAATAAAACAACTTATAAACACGATTATTAAGATTATTATTATATAATATAAAATATTAAAAGAATTTATTATAAATAAAGACAAGCTCTTTATCTTTATATTTTAATAATCTTTAGTTAGTTTATTAAGAATATATTATAAGATATTAATATCGTTTTATTTATAAATAAATAAATAAATAAAATATATTAACTAAGTCTTAAAGTAGTACTTAAGATACTATATTAACTACTAATAAATAAATTAAGTAACGTTACTACTTATAGCTTAATATATATATAATAATATAATTATAAAGATAACTAAGGTCTTATTTTTTAAAGTAAACTATAGCTATTACTTTAGTATATACTACGAACTAAGAACTATTAAGAAAGATATATATTATATAAAAATTAATATAAATCGATTAAAATAGCTATATAAATAATTATTTATAAATATTTAGTTTTATATTAAATAGTTAATATTTTATTATAACTAAAAACGTCTTAAAAGACTAAGACTTAAAAAAAGAGATAAAGTTTATCTTTTTAAATAAAATATTAAAATAATAAGACTATTAAATAAACTAGACTATAAGAAAATAAGACTATTTAAGATTAAAATAGTTATAAGAAAAGTTAATTATTATCTAAAGCTTTTAAAATATATAAAAATTAACTTAATGTTTTATATCTTTTTATTAAAACTAGCACTAATTAATATATTAATTATAGCGTTAAAACTCTTAAAAGAAAAGAAAATAATCTAATATAAAGTCGAGGCTATTATTAAATAAGCTAAAGAAGAAAATAGTTAATTATTATATAAAGTATAATAAAAAAGCTATATAAAATAAAATAATACTTAAGAACTAGAAAAAAACTTATAAAATATAAAGACTTTATTATAACGTTTTTATTAAAAGTAAAAACCTTTTATAAAGGGTCTAAAAAAAAAGAACTTAAATATAGCGTTAGAACTAGTTATAACGCCTTCGCGCTTTATTTATTTTTAACGCTTCTTCTTTTACTTTTTTTTTTTTTTTAATATATTTAACTTATTTAAGTAGCGAAGCCTATAACTTAGTATCTCTTTACGACGCTTTTTAAAAAACTTATATTAATAATATAGCTAGTTAATTTAAGTAGCCGCTTTTTACTACTTAGAGTATATTAACTCCTCTTACTCTTTAAAGTCAGCGAGTTAACGTTTAAAGGACCGCTAGTTAAAACTTTAAAAAACTTCACTCTCTTAAGTTTAAGTAGCCTTAAACTATATATTATATTTTATAATAAAATATTTTAATTAAATACACTTTAAATAATAAGGACTTTAGACGCTATATACTATATATCTTCTTCGATTTTTAATATAGTTATTATAAGGAACTATAATAACACTTATATTTTTAATTAAAACGGCTAGTTTAAGCCGTTTATATCTTTTTTTATTAAATATAGTTTTTAAAAAAGGCTTTAGATTATAAGGCAAAAGGGAGGAACTGTCTTACTTATTATAATAAATAAGTGGCATAGTAGGATAAGAAGAAGCGTTTGATTTCTTATAAGAATTCCCTTGGCTATGATTTAAGCGTTAGGACGACGCTAAGAGGGATAAGGGATAGTGTCACGACTCACACGATCTAGGACCTTAGGCTTAACTAATAAGGATGCTCCTTAGTAGTAGAACCTAGGTCAGGTGATGTCGTTAAGCGAGGAGTCTTAAGGGCTAGAGTCTAAGACTTTATAAAGTCAGACTTTATAGGAAGGACTTTAGGGCCTCGGACTTTAATATAACACGAAGGCTCTATATAAGTAAGAATGTTTACGCACTTAGATAAGAGCTTTATGCTTAACTTAAAATAGTAATATACACTTATTACTATAATATTAATTATTAGAACAATTATTAAACTAATATATATATCGACCCTTGCTTAAGAGACTTACACTTAGGGAGTCTAAGTATCTAAACCTAACCCTATAGGTGAACTAACCCCGCAGCTACCACGTTACTATAGCAGCAATAGTTAGGACAGCCGTCATAGTAAGGCCGAGAATAAGACCGCAGCGAGGCAGACTTGACGGCGCGCGTAAGGAAAAGGCGAGGTACTGGCGCTTTAAAGGTGAAGGTTGCAGATGATGACAGAGCCGCGAGGTCGAGCAGAACGAGATGAGGTTTTTATAGACGACGTCGAAAAGCAGCGCTTCGACGAAGCGAGAGCGCTTTGCTTAAACTGGCGGCGCTATGCCCGACGCGATCTCGCTAACCGTTTTATAGAATACCTTTTATTTATTATATTCTTTATTAATATATAAATCCTAAGACTTATAACTAACCTATATTCTTATATATTAAAAACTAGGTAGAAATTATATTTTAAATAAAAGTTTATTAGGTGTTTAATCTAAGGAAATGTTTTATCTTAATTATACTAACGACCTAGCTAGGTTAGCTAAACTCCTTAATTTTAACTACCTTATAAGAATCCACGGATAGTTAATAAGCAATATTTAAATAAGTAATAACTTAAGATTTATTATTATAATATCTATTACCTATAGCTTATTATATAGCTAGGAACTAGGTCATTGACATTAGACTACTATGTGCATATGCCTATAGATAAGGTTAGTAGTCGTTTTTATAATACGACTATATAGACACGAGAGGAAACACGTACCATTGGTTTAATATTTGGATGAGGAACTGCATCAAACTTATGAAATTTCAATCTATAGTCTGAACCAATATTGATATAGGCACCTTTGTTTTCAGTGCTATCACAGTAACGAGGGGCGGAGAAAACTACAGTTTTTAGCATCCTCTGGCTGGAAATGTGGACGTGTTCCATACCTGTAATACACTTCCCACCATGCTCCTCTTCATAACCTTCCATTCGTACCTCATGACTACGGATAATTGCATCTAGACCATTGTTCTCGCAGAATCGCTTGGTAACATCTGGGCCGAATTGTGTACCGACACCCCGCTTGCTTGGCCCTCGACCAGGTTCGGTCTGAGGATCTGTCCAGAGCATTTCCATCATCATTCCAGCCTGACCAGGCTGACGTTGGTTATGTCTATTCAGCTTGCGAATATCATCCAATATGATTTTGTCGTCAGAAAATAAGCCGCCGTGGAGGACCAGGTACTTCTTGCCAACCAACGTTGCTAGAGGTAAAGCCGAAAAGCTTTCCGAGAATAGTTTGAAAATCCGGTCTTGAACAAGTCAGAACAATCCTATATACCACATCGCCGCTAGTAAAGTATAAAGGAAATGAAAAATAGACCATAGCATACCATTGTACTTTGCTTTGCATTCGCCCTCGAACCCATAGACACGGTTCATGTCGTCAGTTTCGTGATTTCCTCTGTTGATGAAAAAGGCTGATGGACGAAGCCATTTGTATGAATACAAGAGAAGAGCAATTTCAGTTGACCATGAGCCTCTGTCTACAAAGTCGCCATTAAATAAGTAGTGGTGTTTGTCCGTTGGAAAGCCATTGAGTCTGAATAGTTCCATGAGATCGAAAAATTGGCCTATAATTAAACTTAAGCTGGTACTCTCATGCATGAAGCCTATCGGGCAACTAACCATGGGTATCTCCACAAACAGTAAGCTGGACATCTTCATCGATCTCCATCTCGACCATAGTTGGTTCGTCATACACAATTTTCTTGACAGCTAATATGATTTGATAAACGTACTTCTTGTGCAGTCTTTTGCCTTCCTTGAAGCGTTTCAACATGTCTTCGATGAATTCTATACTCATCTCCTTGCCCAACCGTACACCATCATAGTCTTCTTCAACAACTATAGAATCTACGTCTAGCCCCTCTGCTGCAGATGGCTCGTCGCCAACTTCAATTGCTCTGAAAAATTCAACTCTCTTCACAAGCTTCTCGCACTCTGCTAGCTTGAGTTTTGCATCTTTATCATTTGGGGCTTTCCTAACCACCGTCTTGAAGTCCTTTAGGGCATCTCGCGACTTCAGGATTGCGGTATAAGCAACTGCTCTTCGGTAGTATGCCTATCGAGAATTAGCCAGATGTCCTTTCAACCACCCTCCCCCGACCTGCTTACCTTGACAAAATTGGGGTCGAGTTCAATGGCCTTGGTCGCATCCGAAATTGCATAGCCATACGCTTCCGACTTGATATTGGCCTATCCATCATCTTTAGCTTGGAGATTGAGAGCCGAGATGGGAGAGGCTTATTTACCTGGGCTCTGTTGGAGTAAAACGTGGGGTCGTTGGGATGGAGTTCAATAGCTTTGGAATAGAGTTCGATTGCTTTTGGCCAATTGTGAGAAGTAAAGGCCTTATTCCCTTCATTCTTCAAAGCGACTGCCTTCTCCTCCGGGGACGGCATTTCGAGGAGGGGCTCAAATCAAGGACTTGAGCTGTGGGGGTTGTTGAGTCGAGAGACGGCTTGGGGAGAGCGCGGGGCGAAGGAGGAATTTGGACAAGCGCCGAGAGGGTGGCTTGGGTGGCTGAGAAGAGTCCGAGAGGTAGAAGCTGAGATTTTCCGGGGTACAATTTCGTGGATTCGTGGACTGGGGGCGACCTGAAGTGTGGGAATGGATGCAACCCTGAGCCCTTTATTTTGGTGCAATAAGTAGCGCGGGCGCGTGCCAATAACCTGGAAGCTTCCAAGGAAGACAAGGCTGCCCGCTCGGCTCGGGAGAACTCGAGGTGCAAGGAGGCCGGGGTCGGACAAGGCTACGGCAGCGGCTGACACGTCGGGTAGGCACCTCGTACCCGCCAGGTAACAGCCAGGGCCAGCAAGTGTGCACCTGATCTCGTTTCACAAGCCATCCCACACGAGTCACGTGAACTGATAGGCAGGAATCGCATTGCCCTGCCATCCATATCTGAAGTCTTTCTATCCAGGTATCCCCATTTCGCCGAACCGTAGAACCACCATAATAACACGCACCGGGCGTTCCTACCTCTCACACAACATATCGACTATCTCCCGCTCATGCAGCCCCTTTTGCGCACAATACGGTACCACTCCTAGTAGCTACGGTTGAACTGGCTGCTGTTATCGCATTGCTTCACCCTACTCCCTCCTCCCTCGAGCCTCTGTCGACATGTCGAGCTCGAAATTAATGGTTCAAAAGCCCTCTGCGGTCGCCCGCCAATCTGCAGACTCTGGCCTGATGCCGCCGCCTCCAAAGCGCATTAAACGGCCAAAGAATGTGATTGACGAAGAATCGTATACAGATGCAATATCAGCCGTCATTGCCCGTGACTTTTTCCCGGGCTTGCTCGAGACGGAGACGCAGCAAGAGTATTTAGATGCGCTCGAGTCGCAGGATGCGGCGTGGATTTCAAGTGCCAGCAGGAGGCTTCATCAAGTCATGACCCCCCATGGTGGACGGAAAGCTCGACGAGGGACTTCCATCCGGACACCTACCTCCATAGCTGACACGCCGCGGGGGCTTAGTGAAGATACCCCGTCGATAGAGACCTCAAGAGCTACTTATGAGTCAAGACTTGTGACCCCGGGAATCGATACCAACATGAGCTTGGATAGATTCCAAGCGTTGTACACCAGCGAAGATAACGAAAGCTTCTATAAACTACTAGACAAGCAGAACCAGAAACGTGCTGGAAAATATGCATGGATGTGGTCCGCAAACAACAAGATGCCGTCCAAGATGATGCTGAAACAGAAAGAAGTCGAGGCTAGACTACTCTCTTCTAGGGGTTCCCTTCGAGATGACGGCGGCGTGAAAGACAGACTCGCTCTTCGAAAGGTCGACGAGAAACCTGCCAGGACAGATTCCTGGAGATCCAAGCCGGACAATGGCCTCATGTTTGCGCCTGAAAGCATAGAGGACTCCATAAAAACTATCGCCCAGACAGCCCAGGAGGAGTCAAGAGCCGGCCCCAGAGGACTTACATACGCCAACACACGAATCCCTGGCCCAAGCCTGATTGGAGATGATGCTGTGCCTCCAACCCCCTCTCTATCTGCTGTTAGAGAAGCTATTGATGGTCATCATCATTCTGCAATGTATGAGTCTGATGTGGGTGGCAATGAAACACCGAGAGTCAACGGCTACGCCTTTGTCGACGACGAACCGACCGATGAGCTACCCCTACCGATTCCGGTTTTCCGGTTTGGAGATGGGGAGCGTACCAAAAACCCATTTGTCATTAGAGAACAGAGCAAGAGAGAAGACTTACATCACCGGATTGTTGACAAGAACGCCAAAACGAAACGAGCATCATTCAAGGCTGGAATCACAGGGAAAATTGATCTAACACCAACCCCGAGATTTCCTAGCAATCCTCGGCCGGGGTTGGGCCAACTGACGCCGGCTGGCCAGCGTCTTTGGAGCAAGGTCGGCACTCGGAATGGAACATCGCCCAATGCTTTCGGGACTAAGAGCCGAGCTCCGCGGACTGTATCGGGGCTGCGAACTCACCATATACTGGCAAGGAACCAACCGTGACCTAGCTACAGGGAGTAATTATCAGAAACAGATGTACTGTGGTAATACCTTATTTCCACTAGCATGCCAAAATCCTGGACAAAGTCAGATTTTAGAGGTAATCGTGTACCTACGTTCAATACCCACGTGCCCCTATTGTTACTAAAGCCATTTCAATTTGGCTTTCAATCATCCCATCTGGCAGGGAGATGTATGCTAGAGTTATACCACATTGTTAATGCTCGGCTACAAATGTAGATGCTGCGAGGAGCACGAATGTTCTTGTCTGAGACACAAATATATATTTTTAAGCAAGTTGTACCTCGGACTCTTCCCGTTTTCTGTGATTATCATTTCTATTGTCGTAACATTCGCCCATTGATAGTATCGGCAATCAGACAGGTAAATCAAGTTACCACGAATTAACTCCTGCGAAGATAGACCCTAGTTGATCAGACTGAAATGCATTCGCTGGGGACAGTATGTCTCCGTCTTCAGCCCTAGAGGGTTTGGGGAGTCCTAGTTGCACGTGCCTGGGACCTATCCCGAGCCCCCATCCCGAGCCGCCTGCGTCATCATCCAACCTCACGCAAAAAATTTGGTACCTTATATAACTTCAACGACACGACTCCACCCACTGGGTCCTACGAGCCACAACTCACACAGAATGGGTTGGTGATAGCTGGTCGACATTTCGGACACCTAATATGGCAGGGAAGAGGCTTTTGGACCTCGCGACATTGCTCAATGCGTCTCGTGGAGTCGCACAGAAACACGCCGCACTGAGAGGTCGGCAGTTGGACATCTACAATCGTACTTCCACCCTCTCGAGGACCGTCCGAAGCCAGACCGACCGCTTCACAGAGACTTTGAAGGCTGCTTCATTTCTGGCTTCGCGTTTGAATGAGAGTGCACCGAGCTGGGCCTCGGATGACCCCTCCGGAGAGCCTCCTAGCTCTCCTTCCCCAGTCAACGAGCGAGGTCAGACCTCGTCTCATATCGACCCAGAGGGTGCTAGTTCGATATCTAGTGCCAAGGACCAAAGCGTCTCGACATCTCCTGGATCTGGACAAGGCTTGTCACAGGATCGATTCCATGAGCGGTCTCGCGGTAGTGCAGTTGGGGTCTCTTCGCCAGCTGAGAATTTGAATATCCTACAGAAGGAAGCCGATAGAAACCCTCTTCTTGATGGTACGCTCGACCATGCAGATGGTACCCCGACAACTTTGTCAATTGATGGAAGAGGCCAGATTAGAACAAGTCCAACTAGCACCGAGAAGAAATCGTTGGGCCAGGATGGCATTCGGCTGACAACCTTCAATGCACGTGAAACCTTTCGCTCTACAAAGTATGATGTCTCCCAAGAGTATCCAGAAAGTATTAATCCGTCGTCTGAATCTTCAATACCATCAAGAACCGCTGAAGCCTCATCCAATCCTGCGACCCTGACACAGGGTTTCAATGGAGGTAGTTTCTACAGCAAATCCTCTCATTCCTCCCAAGCAGTTCTATCTTCACCACAAACCGAAATTCCAACGCATACAGCGAGCACCCAGAATAGTGGCGACCATTTTGTGGGACGAGTAAATTCAGATTCTTTTTCTGAAATTCCAACACCCCGGAATTCCGGCCTCGAACAATGTGTTAGACCAACTAGTGATATTTCGCCTGGGATAAACACTGATATTTTTCGTAGCGCACGTGTTGTCAACCTTCTGGGTGGTCAGATCTCTGAGCTACTACCTCACGACTTCAGAGATAGACCCCCAACTTCGAGGGACACTAGCATAGAAAATGGGAGTAGTGGCTTCATTTCGCATACTGGCGCGGATGGATTTGATGCGCTTAAGCGAGGAATTACCTTCTCTCCAAACACTCAGTCCAGTAAAGAGCCTTCTGCAGCTTCTCAAGGCCATAACGAAATTTCGGTTGATGGAAACGGTGCAGTTGTTAAAGGCTTCACAAATATGGTCTCTCGTGGTCACGAGGTAATGTTATGAATACTAGGGTACCGCGCTGAATCTAATTGCCGTATAGTCAACGAATAGCCGGGTCCTCCCTTCCACTAAACTACACGAACTCCGTGAATCAAAAGTTCCGTCATCTAGATTGGGGAGGCTCTGGAACTACACTGGCCTAGCGGCTGGTATGTTCGGTGGTGCTATCAGCGAAAGCATTCGCCGAGTAGGAGGCGGGGGGGGCCAAGGGTCTTACATACTGAGCGGGGCGAACATGGACCGACTTGTCACTAAACTCTCTCGCATGAGGGGTGCTGCACTCAAAATCGGTCAAGTAATCAGCTTTCAAGATTCTAAAATGCTCCCACCCGCTGTTCAAGAAGTTATGCAAAGAGTCCAAGACCGTGCAGACTATATGCCAGCGTCGCAACGCAACAAAGTACTTGCCGAAAATCTTGGGCCCGACTGGCGAGAACTCTTTTCTAGCTTCGAGGAGAAACCGATAGCTGCTGCATCAATAGGCCAAGTCCATAGTGCTATTCTCAAATCCAGTGGAGCCCGGGTTGCGGTAAAAGTGCAGTACCCGGGTGTTGCTAACTCTATTGATTCAGATCTTAGAAATCTTGCAGTCCTCCTGACGGCGTCACGACTTCTCCCAAAGGGTTTGTTTTTAGACAAGACTATTGAAAACGCTCGAACCGAATTGGCTTGGGAATGCGACTATGTCAGAGAAGCTGAATGTGGCCGTCGTTTTATGGACTTGCTTTCTGACGAGGTTAACGTGTTCGTTGTTCCCAAAGTATATCCAGAGGCTTCTGGGAAGCAGGTTTTGACAATGGAATATATGGATGGTGTTGCTGTCACTAGGGCACAGGGCTGTTCGCAAGAACAGAAGGACTGGATTGGAACTCAAATACTGCGCCTTTGTTTGCGTGAAATCACGGAGTTCAGATTTATGCAAACCGATCCCAATTGGACAAACTTCCTTTACAATGCCGAAACGAATAAACTCGAACTCCTTGACTTTGGGGCATCTCGAGAGTATCCAGAGGAATTCATAAAAAAATACACCCAGCTCCTCGCAGCAGCGTCAAGATTCGACAAAGCTTCCTTAAAGGCGCTGTCTATTGACCTTGGATACCTGACGGGATACGAATCTAATTCAATGCTCGATGCACACGTCTCTTCTGTGCTGACGCTAGCCGAGCCGTTCTCAGCCACCGCCCCTGAGGTATATGATTTCAGTAATCAAACGATAACCGAAAGAGTCCAGGAGTTGATTCCATTGATGATCAGGGAAAGGCTCTCCCCACCCCCGGAAGAAACGTACAGCTTGCATAGGAAACTCAGTGGAGCTTTTCTACTTTGTGCGAGGTTGGGTAGCCGTGTCCGCTGCCGTGATTTGTTCACAGAGAGCATGAAGAATATAGGATCTGTATGATTAGTAGCGTGGTGCTGAGCCTGTATTATATGGTATGTACAAGTAGAGCTTGTAGCATTCAAGCACAACCTACGAGAAGATATTACATTGAAACAAAGGTGGTAGGGCAAGAGCTAAGCCTTAACTGCGATATTTTGCTATGGCATTAGAGCTAGTCAGTAGTTCTTCTGGCATAGGGGAGATTCCGCTTCTCTCTCTGCTCAATTTTTTTCCGCCTGCGCTCGATAGCATGATCTAAGCGTTTGCCTTTCAGCTCCCCAAAATTGTCTAGCAGTACCCGCTTCTTTTGCTCTGCCTTTTTCAGGTAAAAGGGCTTCTTTCCTTGCATCACGAGACTTTTCTCCTCCTTTCGATGCTTGTTGAGAACTTCCCGCTCCTTAACCTTCCGCAGGTCGGCCTTCCTTCTCGACTCCATCGATATGAGTTTTCGCTTAAGTGTACCTTTGGCCTCTTCATCCTTGGTAAGCCTGATTGTAGCTTTCAACTGCTCCATCTCATCATTGCGGTAGTCATCCAAGAACGAGTATGCGGCCTTTGCCTTTGCGTCATCGACCGGTCCGGTTAAGGGATCGAATCTTGGATCCCGATAGGCACGCTTTGCGACTGCAACAACCTCCCTTTTACGCGAAACTGCTTTTTTGCTGGATGTTTCTGTTGGGGCATGTTTACTGCTTCTGTTGAAGTCTCTGTTGTCCTTGCGCCCCGCCTTCCTCTCCAACGCCTCCGTATCTTCCCATGAATCGTCCTTTAGGGATTTGCTATGAAAAGCCTTTTTCTTATTTGGACGTTCAACGATAGATTGCGCCCGTGCTAGAGCACCAAATGATATTGACTTTGCATTCGTAGATTTGGACTCACTTATGGCTGACTATGCTACCAGTTAGCCAATATATACGGGAAGGTGTACCACCTCTTACATACCTCATCGCTGTCCTCACCGTCGTCTTCGCTACCATTTTCCACAGATGAAGGGCTCTCGCTGCGAGTTTCTGGTGAGGGGATTTCCGAATACCTCGATGAGAGTAGGTTCTCTTCGTACTCATCGCTCGGCTCTTTCCTAGCTCGAATGCGCCTTTGCAGGCCGCCACCGAGGGCTTTTCTCTTCAAAGTTGCCATTGGATGTTGGTATGACTGGGTTTTGAGGATGAGTAAGAGCGTTGTATATCCCTAGCTCGAGAGCTCGAGGTCGACACAAGGCTCGTGGATGAGATGTAGGGACGTTAAATTTTAGTTGTGCTCAAGAAGGCTAGTCCCGAACAAGCGCACTCCTGGGCGGTATGGTTAGAAGGAATCCCTGAGCAACGAACCAGACCCACTTATGAAACACGATACTTTAAGTCTATAAATAATTATAAATCAACCACAAAGTATTCTTACCTCTAGCCTTTTGCAAAAGAAAGCCCTTAATAATAGCTTTAATTATATATATAAATAAGATGTTTTAAATATAAAATAATAATGTAAAATAAGAATAAACCTCTATGCTATACTTAAACGTCATTTTTACGATATATTTTATATATAAAAAAAAAATCGTAAGAGCTTATTTAGTCTAAATCTTAAGTTTTAAATAATTTTAAGGGGTTAGAATTTTGCGGTGTTTTTCGTCGTGGTTCATAAGGTGGTCTGGTTCGTTGCTTAGGGATCTCTTCTAGTTGGTGTGCCCCGCGCGGCCGCAACTACCAAAAAATCAGCCTTGCCTGAACCGATCCGCTTTTGGATGAATACCTGATTAGTCGTATTCATAGGGACCCCCCCACGAGTATATCTTCATGCGTGCCGGTAGCTGGTGTCGAGTGCCTCGAGCGCTGCGGTTCCCTTTCTCTTCCGTTCCTGCTCGCGCATATTTCCACACATCCAGCATGAATCCACAATCCGCGACCTTCCCGCCCCAACATAGCCGGGAGGTGCAGAGCAGGACTCCCCCAACCAGCTTCTCAGCTCTCAGATCTGGTCCTGGGATGTCAAATTCATCTTTGCTCGATAATACAGTACAGGATCTAGCGCACACATCTCTCACGCAGCCACGGGGATCAAAACCAAATCGCGCTTCACCTGCTACAACGCCGGCTGGCCGCAGCCTTAAGGTCAGTCCCTCCAAGGACTCGGGAGGTGTTCCAGATCCTACAGATGAGTATTATACTCGGAGCAACATTGTCCCCGTTCTTCTGCAACAACCTCAGCACCTGCTCGTGATTATCGACTTGAATGGAACGCTTCTCTTTCGCCCAGACCGGAGGAACCCTACTAGATTCACGGCCCGTCCCAACACAAGGCAATTCTTGAAGTACTGCATCGATACTTTCACCGTGGTCATCTGGTCTTCGGCACAGCCCAAGAACGTTAAGGAAATGTGTAATGCCATTCTGACACCTGAGATGAGAAAGAGGGTTATAGCTACTTGGGGTCGCGACAAATTCGGCCTCACTCCCCGAGACTCTGCGCTGAGGGTACAATGCTACAAACGACTAACAAAAGTCTGGTCGGACCCCAAGATAGCAAAGTCACATCCGGATTTCGCATTTGGTGGCTGTTGGGACCAGACCAACACGGTCTTGATTGACGACTCTGTGGAAAAGGGGAGAAGTGAGCCGTTCAATCTGATCGAGGTTCCTGAGTTCTTTGGCGACGAAAAAGAAGATGGTCACATCTTGCCTCAGGTCCATGATTTCCTCAACACTCTGAGCATGCATTCGAATATCAGTGCTTGCCTTCGAGCCCGACCTTTCCGAGCGCAGTTAGCTCCCTAGCAGCGCTTAACAAGGAGGTACTAACCTACCACTTCGCCCTCGAATATGATGAGTCTGTGTACTGATTGGTGGTTATGGCGAGGAAAGGATCCAGGAGTATGAATGTCATCAACTCATACCCCTAACGCATGTCATGAACTTTTCACATTCTTTGATACCCAGGCACATAGACATTTGGTTACAGGAAACAGCACGATGGAAGAACAGGATGGTTTTCAGAGACGATTCAGATGTATTTCATTACTTTTAGGTAGCTAGCTAGACCGCTACAATAGACAATGCTTTGATACTGAATTCGCAAAAGTATGGGTTGCTGTGATGGTAAAATCTCATTTTTACGTCATAGTTGGTTCGAAATTCAGTTGTGCTGTTTACTTGAAAACCTTACCGTCAGCCCATGGGTACTCCTTGCCATTGATAGCGACAGGCTTCTCCCAGGTCCATTGGTCATTGATAAACTCCTTGTCCTCAGGCTTGGATGGGTCGAGCTTGGTGAACTCATAGCTCTCGAAGTCGGGGGCAACATCAAATGCTGGAGTGGCATCTTGACCGCGAATGACGAAAGCACCCTTGATAACTGAATCATCCTTAACTCCATAGACCGAAGCGCATCCGAAGATATACTTGCGAGATCCTTCCAGACGAGCAAAGAAACCTCCAATGAGATTAGAGGTCATGAAAATCTGGGTAAGCTCATCGTTGTACTTGTAGTCGACCTTCCATAAGGAATACTCATCGGCCTTATAGTTCTCCCAGAACCACTTCAGGGCTTCTGGGGTCTCATGGTTAGAGTATTGACGTTTCCACTCATCGAGTATCAAGGTAGGTTTCGGTAAGGCCTCGAGAGGATGCTTTGCCTTTGGAGCGGCTGGAGCCTCGTCTTCTTCCTCTTCCTCGACTTCCTTTGCCTTGGGTTTGGGTTTGGGAGCGGCCTTGGGAGCTGACTCCTTCTTGGGTTGCTCGGACTTCTTTGGGGGGGTATATTTGATAGCCTCGTCAATGAAAGAAAGCTCATCAACAACAGCGAGGTATATTGGTTGGTTATAGACAGTCTCGTACCAACGGGTGACATTGGGGTTCTCACTGCGCCACTTCTTGTCGAAGAAGTATTGGAAGCCTCGAGAGATGATACCAGCGGCAAACAAATCAGCCAGAGTGATGCGCTCGCCAGCCAAGTAGGTGTTGTTAAGAAGATGCTCCTCGACAACACTGACGGCATTCAAAGCTGCCCTGGAGGAATCTTCGACGTGCTTCTTATTGTAAGGATCACGGCCGATGAGGGGACGGAACCAACCACCCAATGTGGGCAGAACCTCAAAATTGAAGAAAGACATCCATTTCAAGATCGAGGCATAGCTAAGAGGCATGTCAACACTGGAGAGAGGTAGAATGTACAGGGTCGAGAACTTACTCTTGTTTGGTCTTGCCGAGGAGGGTGGTCTTCTCATTTTGGGAAGTGACTGCAGATACAATTAGCACTGGATTCCGAGATCTTGATATATGGAACAGCAGAAGTGATAAGAGATGCTCAGAGTCTAATTAATAAAATCAACATAGATGATTAAGACAGGGATAACTGAAAAGGTTTTTTCATCATTGCATCGGAAACGAGAGATGAAAAAAGAGGCAGCGGATGGGAACTAACCGCCGCCGAATACGTACGGTAGATAGCAATCGCGATGCACTCGTGAAGGGTATAGCCGTCAGCACCCACGAAGGTAGGGACCTTGCCCAGCTTGTTGATCTTGAGGTATTCAGGAGAGACACCTTTGGCTGGCTCAGTCTCGACGATCTCAAGGTCGACGTTGTTGGCCTTTGCGACGGCGCGAATGGCCGTAGAGCGGGGGTTACCCTATAGGGAAGTTAGCAAAGAGCTCGAATGTGATTGAGAGGGCTAAAAGGAGGTTAGAGGCGTACTGAGCAGGTGTAGAGCTTGCCGAAGGGTGCCATGATTGCTGATTGTAGTAGACGAGTTACTGACGTGGGAGATGCAGGAGGTTGAAGTTGACTCTTTTATATTTCAGCTTTTGCATTCTGTGTGGGGCACGGCGGCCGCTAGCTCGACTCACGCAAGAGAAGCGCCGTACAACGCCTGATAATTAAGGCTAGACATCAGCTAGGGTTCAGGAAAACCTCAAGCTCTAGTACTAAAGGCCATACCCATCTAGTCCTAGACGTCTAATTGTCCTTCTGCATCTGCCTAGGGCACACTTCCATTGGCAATATACGAACAGCGACAGAAACCACACCGATTGGGCGGGAGGGCGCCGACTACAATCATCAGAATGAAGGCTGTATGGCTTCCCACGCCCACCAGCCTGAGGTCTGCTCTGCAATTGCGGCCTGCCTACTCCATTCGCCGCATTCTCTCACCAACTTTCCTCGCTGCTGACACGCCGTTAACTTCTCACACCATATCAAAACAGTTCGGTACATCCTCGAGGAGGCCCGCGAGTATTGCGGCTCCCGAGATCAATTTTGAACAGAAGGAAAAGCAGGAGGATGAAGATAAGGTATTTTACGCAAGGATCGTTCCCACCTCGCGATCGTACTTTTCGGGTCAGCCCCTCTACATCGACGATCTGCTCTCTCTACAGGCCCTCCTAGGAAAATATTCGAGTCTCCCCGTCTGCGAACCTGGAACAGCTGAACCAGTAGCTTGGAGACCGTTCCTCGAATATAAGAATATGGTTGGCGAGGTGGTGACAACAACGAAGTACTCTAGAGTTCTTCGCATCCTGCAACGTCTTGCTAAAATCCATCCTGCAGTTATGCCTAAAGAAGTACGAAATGTCATTGCCGAGTACAGGAGAGATATTGACCCTTCAAAACGGATTGCTAAAATATCACTCCCGGACGCAATGGGGAGGACTTTAGGAGCTGGACGGAGGAAATCGTCAACTGCAAGGGCTTGGCTTGTTGAGGGCACCGGGGAGGTATTGATTAATGGGAAAACACTCGCAGAAGCATTCGGGAGGATCCATGATCGTGAAAGCTCCATCTGGGCCCTCAAGGCAACAGATAGGATTGACAAGTATAATGTGTGGGCTGTTGTCTCGGGTGGAGGAACGACAGGGCAAGCAGAGGCTTTGGCGCTGGCAATTGGCAAAGCTTTACTTGGCCATGAGCCTGCCTTAAAGCCAGCATTACGAAAAGGTACGATAGCTATCACTCTAACAACCCGAGAAATAAATACTTCTGGTTCAAATTGCTAACACGTAACTGTAGCTGGATGTATAACTCGCGATCCTCGCAGAGTGGAAAGAAAGAAGCCAGGTCATGTAAAAGCCAGGAAAATGCCAGCCTGGGTCAAGAGATAGAAGTGACCCTTTTACCTGTATGGAGGTACAATGCCAAATTATCAAACTGCAGACAGTGATCTACGTATTGGTTCCTTATCGCTATCTGAGTGTATCCCTATTACGTGTATGGCTTACTTCAGGATGTCCGGCCTATGATAAAGCCCAAGCGAGACTGAAATGTCCTAGAGGAAGTCTCCCTGTGGATGGATGGGGAGCTCTTGTGGGAGTGACCGCAATTACGCCATCAACCTTGAACAAATGCCAAACCAATAGAAACTATCGCTAGTCAACTGAAGATTGTGGGCAAAAAATTTGTTACCGTGCGAAGTACCTGCTTTGCTGCGGGCTATGGGCAAAGAATAAATTTGAAAGTGTTTATATTTTCACTCAAATCTCCACGGCATCGCTGCTTTGGGTTCCCCCCCGGATGATACCACTAAGGGAGCTACATCAATGCTTGCTATTTTCTTAGTGTGAAGCCCTAGCGCAGACACTGCAAACCCATGTTAAAGGACGCTCTTCAAGCCAATTATTTTTCTGATGTCCTGCACGTCAGATGTACAGCCACCCAATGACCATTTGATCCAAGTCCATGGTATTAGGATCTCCACTTCGGAATTGGTGCATGCACACTGACGCCTGCCGAGTCTGGCTTGCCATTGACGTGCCACACTTCTTTGCCCTGGACGGAAGCGTGTTTATTGTAGCGACTTTTGGGGAAGATCCGCTATCAAGGCGTGAAACTAGGCTGCCAGGCCGTGGGATCCTTACATTGGTACTAAAAGGACTTTCCATAACAAGGCACCTAAAAACACGTTCGCTTAGGCCCCGCTACTCTATAACCCACTCGTCATTCGAATGCCCGTGCTAGCGTGTTTTAACCTAGATTTCTTCAGTTGTTTTTAGACACAGGATGAACCGGAGAGTGGAGAAAAAGTTAGTGTTCCCAGGATAGGCTAATGAATAATTATTTCGTCGTGACTGGGTATTATTTTCTGCTTCTATGTGCAAATCTAGTAATGGGTATTTATACACAGTTTTTTTGCCGACGAAACCATCCTGTAAACTTGACTCCAGCACTCCCCTTTTCCACCCCACCTAAATGCTTGTGAAAGCCCGCCGTTTAGCCATATCCTGGTCGTCAAAGCCGTTCTTGATGTAGGGCACATGCCCTGCGATTTTCCATACCCATTAAATACTCCCAAAAGACTCGTCCACACTATACTCGCGAGTCTCGCCGTGATCCTTTGGAGGGAAGAGCAGACGCTAATTCAGCACAAAGATCGTACACTATACACCGCAATCGAACAAGTATCAAGTCAAAAAGAAAAGAAACGAGGTCAAGGGGGGACTCTACCCATGCCAGGAACAGATCCCCCGCCTCCACCATCCTCTAAGGATTCTTGGAGGTCGAGACACTCCGTGAGGACTGCAGATGGATCAACAAGATACACGCTAACCAAGAAGGGGTTGAGACTCACTCAGCATTATCTGCTCTTCCGCAACACCATATTGATAATCGACGAGACCATGCTTCTCAACCGCGTCGCACATCCGGATCAAATCCTTGGCCATCTTATTGATAAAATCTTGGGTTATGAGCGTCTGAGGGTGTTGGACTCGCTGCCCAGCTTCGAGCATGTCCTTCTGCTTCTGAAAAATACCTAGCCATGCTGTATTAAATTCCCCCCAGAGCCGGATACGATCTCCATGGAGGGCGACTTCGTCTACAGTAAGACCTTGATCAGAAACCATTAGTTCCAGGAATTCAACAGAAGAAAAGGAAGCCCACCTAAATCCCCAACATGGCCCAGTAGCCACTCCGATACTTCGATGAGAGACTGGCTGGCTTCTGCAAGGCGGCCATTTATGATATTTTGGAAAATCTCTTTGAGTGCCGTCTGATACGCGGTATATGCAGCCTCCATGCCCGGACCTTGTGCATGGAAGTTACCCTCTTCCATTATGTTAGGTTGGGCCTGCGGCATCCCGCCCATTGCTATATCACCCGTATAGCCTTGCGGAAGGAGTGAAGCGCGATCTGCTGGGCTCTGTTGATGCTGCTGTTGGTAGACGGTCGACGCTTCCGAGGATGCATGATGTTGTAGACTAGGAGGACTAGGCGCTGCCGCCGACTCGTTTGGGAAATAAGGTGCAGCGACTTCCGAAAGTAACTGCATTCCTGCAGGTTGCCGGGTTTGAAATTGAGTAGTGGAATCGTAGACGTTACTCTGTGGCGCTGGTTGTGGTACATTGTACATGAGCTCCGGACCATAACTAGCGAAGTTTTGCTGTTGCCTCTGATCTTGCTGATAACCCGATTGGTACTGCATCGCGGTCTGAGGGAGCGCTGCCGAAAACGAAGAGCTTGGTTCTGGATAGTAAGCTCCATAGGCCGTGGCACCACCAGTACCTCGTCCTGTGCCTGGCGATCCCGTCAATGGTGCTGGCCGATATCTCTCAGAAGAAGTACCAGAAAAAGTCCGGGCCTGGCTTTGATCTGCTATGAATCTTGGATCAGATCCCCCATACGGAGGTTCATTCTGCCTTCTCCGGCGATTATTGTCGTCCATGCCCCGCTTCAAGGCCGAAAACGAGCCTTCCAACCGTCAAAGTCGATGCACCGTTCCGGGCAGGAAGACGGTCGTTAGATGAATGAGGGCCAGTTTGTTCAGTGTCCAGATGGGGGTGGATTTCGGGTCAAAAACAACGTGGTCCCTCGAAAATGTGATTCGCGAGAGTCGGAGATGGAAGATTTGTTGGTGTGAGTGCGAGAGGAGCGTTCACTTTACACAATAAGCCTGCTGCGTATGTCAATAAGGTTGCGCGTAGGAAGCGAGGCGAGCGAGGGGAAAGCGCAGATCTACCTTTTGTTGTCCGCAAAACGAGCACGCCCACTGAAGTTTCTGTGATTTCAGGATCCTTCCGTGCGAGTCGCACTCTTAAGGTCGGGAGGGTGATACTATGACCGCACAGCACACCCAGCCAGTCGACAATCCTTGCCGCCACCACAGTTGCAGGAATGAGGCCTCGTGTGGTGTGAAGGGCCCAATTTGCGAAGGAGAAGTGTTATAGTTTCGCTGGAGATGGAAAATAGGCGCAAAGACGCCGGGTATTGGCTCACTGCGCTGGCAAGCCTTCGTCACCCACTGCTAGGGCAATCCTTGGTGTTGTGACAAGCAAGGCCCTTGAAGAAGATCTGCTTTGTAGGGCAAGCCGCACCAGGGTCTCGAAATTCTGTGCCGGTGTCAAACAACAGTACCGTCGTCCGTCGATACAGTGCCGCGTTTCCTTCTGTGGCCCCAGCGTGGTGTTGAAAGCAGAGAAGGAAGAGGGGCGCCTTTATTCCAACGTCTCCGTGATGCAAACTCTCCGAGAGTCAGTCTCCAGATGGCGCTTGCTCCTGGTAGATCTCGTGGGCCAAGGTTTCCGGAAGATTGCCCACTAAGCTCAAGCAAAGACGTTTGGGTCGATTGGCGTGGAAACCAAGGGCGAGAAATGTTTTCAATAGGTTTAAGCCTTGAATTCTAGTTTGCGTAGCCCAACTTTAGCACCAAATCGCATGGGGGTGAATGCCCTCTCCAGAACGCGCTGCCCGGGCCCAGAAACTCCTCAAAGAAACAGAGGAGACGGGATCGAAACAGCCCCGTTCCCCTTGAGCCTAGTGTCGACACTGTCCAATTTACGGCCCAACGCTTCTTTCCAAGCCGCCGTCCACCCTCTGGCAAGACTCTGGCAGGACAACAAGAGAGAACCAAGAGCCGGAATTGCAACAAAGGAGCTGGCGATCTAGTCACGGTTGGTTGTTGAAGTCTGAGGTGCTCGCTCTTGAAGGGGTTGGGTGGAGTCTGAGCTCAAGATCCGAAGAGGACTAGACTGCGAGGCTTCGAGGAGGTGATGCTACTGCTGATGGGGATGCTGGCGCTGCCGGTGCTCTTTCTTGCTACCTCCGTCTATAGGCGTCCGAGGGGAAGAAATGAAGTTCTGAACACCACACACCACACTCGTCTCGGTGTTCTCCTCTGCCCCACTGACCACCACTACTGCCACTACTACCCCTAGGCCGCAAGGTCTCCCAGGTGGTTCCCGTCTGCCCTCTCCGGTCGGCACCAGACTAAAGCTCTACTCGCGACTCGGTGGCAGTCCAGAGTCGTGTTCGCCCAATTGCGAGGCGTGGAGTGCTCCGAGATGTCGCCTTGATCGCAGCGCTACTGCCAGGTACTGAAATACTGCTCGAACTGCACGTTTGGAAAGCTCCGGGACCCTTTCCTCATTAAAGGGAACGTGGCCTGGCTGGCTGGTTCGAGCTCTCGACGATTCAGGAATTCGGGCACCTGCTCGTTAGCACGCCTCGCCCAACAGGCGCCGTGAGGCTAAGAAGCCGGGTAGTGTCAATGATCAACGGTGGCGGTCCTGGGAGTTTGGTCAGGCGGGGGTGGTGGTGCGGCGCTCTGCCAATGCCATGCACCCTCGGAGCAAAGCAAGCTTCTGTCGAGGGGGCAGCTGCTCCAGCGAGGTGCGGTGCGGAGCAGTAGGGTGGGGAGATGCGCTGATACTCACGTCTGGAGCTGATGGTGGTGATGGCGGTGGAGGATGGAGTGTCCTGCCGTGTGGTCGAGACGGGCAGCGAAGGTACTTGGGATTGGGAGGTGGAAGGAGAGGAGTTGAGGGACTTGGGGAAATCGGGGCAATTAGAAGAGTGTAGAGAGGGAAGGACGAGAGGGAGGGACGAGACGAGAGGGTATCAGAGAGGGGCCGCGACCTAAGGTAGGAAATGTCGGGGACTTTTTTTTGAGGAGCTTGCCTGCCCTGAGCCTGCGCCTGAGCCTGAACCCGAACCTGAGCCTGAGCCCTGAGCCAAACATCCCCGGGTTTGGATTTCGAGGCGATCAGGCGTACGCTAGTTGGGGAGGATCGCCGCGCATTCTCCGTAGGGCGATGCCAGGAATGCAAGATCTGAGCATGACCGAGATCTGTGGTTGCCGCTGAGACCGCAGGCCTCCAGAAGCAGCAAAAAGCAAAAAAAGAAGCAAAGTGCTCCCCGCTGGCAGGCCTGGCCGGCCAGGGGCAGCGACAGACATGCCCGTACCTACAGGACCTGCGCCGCCGACTCCAGCTTCCAGCGACGCAGCGAGACCCGCCAGCGATCCAGCGGCCACAAAAGCGGGACAGGCGCGATGAGGGCGTGTGCCGGTCTATCAAATGGAAGTCAGTCAACAGCACGCTCGACTCAACGACAGAAAGGGGCTGGGGGAGCAGCGAGGGCCCAGCTGAGATGTCCGAGTCCACCGTCGTCAGAATGGCGAGCAGAGAACCGCCAGCACCAGACCCAGACCCCCAGGGGATGGAGGCCAAGTCCCAGGGAAGGAAAGCCCAAAAGCCAAACCCAACGCCCAAAATCCCAATCCAAAGCCACGAGTCGCTGATCGCAGCAGTCCGAGACCAATACCGCGTCGCCCTTGGGGATGCGCTGAAAACAAGCTGTTTATGAATCTGGATGGCAATTCTCCCCTCGCAGCCATCGCCTCTGGCAGAAGCAACGCCAACAACCTGGGTGGAATGAAGCAATACCCAACCTCCTGCTGCTGAGCGGCAGCCCAGCACTGCAAACGAATGCGACACCGCCGCTGCCTCCATCTGCTCGCGGTCTTTTTTCATCTCAGTTCTTTTGGAGGCGGAGGCGGAGCCAGAGCCAGAGCTGGAGCCAGAGCCAGAGAGACAAAGGCAAGCCGAGGCACGGCTTCCCGTCTGTCTGCGTTTGGTGTCCTATTGCGATCGCACACTCCCGGTCTGCTCCCATCTCACTTCACCGCGTCTCTATTACTCCCCACGACACGCTTCAATTTCACGTTGTACCTTCGCCTTCTGGGCCCGCGAGCGCACCTTGTTTCGACGCTCCTCCGCCCTCCCGCATGCTGCCCATGCGGGTGGTTGTCTTCGCTGCGTTCGCTCCCCTTTTCCCCTTCAATGCTCCTCTCTCCGCGGCGCCCCTCCCCCACACTGCTCGCAGCACCGGTGTTTCCACGCTGGTGTTGTGCTTGGCTGGGCTGCTGGATCCATGCGCGCGGGCTGGCTGGCGGGTGCACGATCTGTTCCCTGGGTTCTGTGCGGCGTTCTTCTGGTGTTTTTGCGCTCACGTCGACTCCTCGAAGCCTGGTCCATGTAGATTTTCCAGAGTGGTGAGGTTGTCTTCGTCCCCCTGTCTCCGAGCACACGGCTATTTGCTGCAGAACACACCCATGCCGGGGTGAGATCGACGCAGGCGACTCCTCCGGTCAGGGGGACGGCCAGGCGTGAAGTTGCAGTACAGAGGACAGCACGGTAACAGCATTTGCGGCGCCCAAGAGGCCGACAGGCCCAGCAGGAGGACTGAGGGGGGATCTCTATCCCTCCCGACCGAGACTCCCCAGACCCGCCTCTGCAACCTGATCGCGACCGGCGACAGAGGGAACCTCGACCCGGAATCCTCGACTGCATCTCCATCATTCGCCGCCCCAATCTCGCTCCTAGCCAGTCCCTTACTCGAGTCGCCTTGACAGCACTAGCCAGCCAAGACGACCAACCCGCCAATGGCCCCTTTATTAAAACGTCTCGAGTCAGCGGGACCTCGACTTTCGAGTCGAGCTCTTCATGTGCAGCGGGCTCTTGGTGACCTTCGTTTCTTGCCTTCTTCCCAATCTCGAGTGTCTGCCCATGCCCATGCCCATGCCCATCCACACCCATGCGAGTGCGATCGGTCGCCATTTCCATCTGCTTTCTCACATGGAGGTGGCCCGTGACGTTCTCCACGCTTGACGCCCACTCCAACCAAAACACACTGGTGTCGACTCCGTTCGCCAGTCTGTTCTCGGAAGCCAGGCCCAGGAGCCCTCCCCCGCCTGGCTGCGGACTGCCCAATCCCACGCGGGGCTTTGAATACGAATTCTCGGTCCCTCTCCAACCAGGCGCGCGCAGGTCCAATCACGGCGCCCTCAATACAGCCTCACTTCCATAAGCGGGCTTTGGCATTGTTGGAATTTGAAGCCGCTCGCCGCGAGCAATGGACCCCGTGTCTCGTGTTCTATCACTGCTCCCCTCGCCAGGAGAAAATCTTAATACACGACCGCATAAGAGAGTATTGATGATGACCGTCGACCAAAGCGAACCTCGCTGGGCTCCAATCGTTGCCACAAGTCTCATAGTTTCAGGGGCTCTCGCCTTCGCAAGTTCATCCCAAAGGAGGTCTCCGCTGGTCCTATTGAAACATCTCGTACGGTACGAAATATCTTACTGCAGGATGTGCATGGCCCGGACAGAAGGCCAGCCTCGAAGGTTGTGGATCATGGTCCAGCCTCGCCAAGGCTTGCTGAGGATCCCCGCCCCATCCTCGTCATGTCCATGAATCCATGATCGTTCGAGGTGCTCGGTTTTTGATTTCGTCATCCTCGCATGGCACCTCACGCCGCACCACTAGGGACGTCCTTTCGCATCGGGAAGTCCAGCTCCAGAAACGACCGGGTATGCCTTTGGCCCTTTGCGTGCTCTGCTCTACATGCATTTCGGCCTGCTCGTGCGGAGAAGCCGACACAGCCGTTGAAACCTGCATGATCGGGCTTCCCGTCGCTTTACTAAATTCCTGGTATCATGTCAATGGCCGCCTGCCGCCACTGTCTAACTTGTCGCCGTCCCTCATCACCTAAGATCAAGGGGTAGCTCTTCACCACCACTACATACCACCACCACCAGTCCACGACACAAACACGATCCAACAACCACTACTGAGGCTCCTTCTCCGGAAGCTCGCATGCTGGAAGCGCAGCCAAGGCCCGGCAATGCAGGGACGTCCATAGTCAAGCCCGGCTTTTTAGCACCAGTCACCAGCCACCATTTGGGGGAAGGTTTCTAGAAGCCCGAAAGGTTCACTCAATTTCCACCGACAACCAATAGTATGCTAAAATTAGCCCGAGGTGGGTGCTTTAGAAACCTGTGAAACATTCCATTTCTTTTCTTCTTCAAGCCGGCATCGCCTTCATCCAAGCTGCTGGGTCGCAGGTGAAGAAGCCACTTAAAATCTTGCCAGGCGGGCTCGGCGGGCTGAAATTGTTCAGTCGGTTATCACCAGGGCATCCCAAAGCCCCGAACCCGTCGCCTCCATATGATTCACGGGGTAACAGCAGTTTCATTTAAAATAGATCCTGGGGCCAGCCGTATCTTTACAGAGTTGGGCAAAAGGGCGCCGGGGGATATTCCAGGATTTCCATGTAGATTTTGAGCGTCATTTCCAATACGGCAGTCTGCCTCTGGCTTTGTTCAGTGTTCACGACATACGCCTTGTGACAATGGAATGGCTCTCCTCCTAGAAGCTCAAAATGGAGGAGCGACTTGACTAAGTGATGCACAACAGTCACAGGCCCTTTCGAGGAGAGTCAAGAGGATGAGCTTAGCATGCGATCTCTATGGTAATCGAGGGAAAGAATAGCCCTTTTAAAATCTACCAGGTAAGTTTGCGGACTAGATGAGGGTGTTTCAAACGCCCTAAATTCGTATTCTACCCATCACAAGAATATTTGAAGGCATAGTTTCCTCGTTAACCTACTTATTTCACACAATCAAGGGCTTCGTAATAGTAAGTTGCACTTCAAATTCTTGATGTGATTGTTAAGGTCCGTAACTACTTTACACGTGCGGGGGCACTCTGTATCCGCACGTAATGATGTAGAGAGGAAAGGACGCATTGCTTAGATTTATATTTTCCAGACTGAGATCAGGATGCCTGTGTACAGCTTGGGGGTAAACTACCTTGATATCAACGTATCTGTCGGCTTGAAAGGCTGAGCGGCCGTCACGTCTGACTTGAAGAAGTCCATGTACCTGAAAGTTCCACTGCCTTGCGTATTCCGAACTCTCCCCAGACTTGTGCCTGTTGAGTTGCGGCCGTGTGACCAGCGCGATATATTTGTTGACCGTAATTCCATTCCACTAACGGGGAATATGTAGAAGATGGCAGGACCTTTCTAGAATTGATCTAATACCGTTAGGATGATCTAGAACGAAGTTGGAACGAGTAATCATACCTAAAGTCATACTCATGCTGACGTCCGTATTCTCTACCATTTTTGTAAACTCCTCAAAACTTATCTTTCCGTCGCGATCCAAATCGGCCTCCATAATTGTCTTGTCAACGATCTGCTGTAGCTGTTGGTCCTTCAGATTACTCCCAACCATCATCTTGAGTACAATAAACAGTTCGCCATTGCTAATAAAGCCGTCTCGATCGATATCATACACCTTAAAAGCGAACTGTAGCTTTTGCTCTTTGTTGCCCTTACTTGAGAAGGCACTCAGCCCCGACACAAATTCCTGGAAATCAACATCTCCGCCTCCATCTTCATCAAAAATTGCTATCATTCTGGCAAATATCAGAATCGACTGCTAGCAAAAGAGGGGAAGAGCGACGCACCTCGTTGCAAGCGGATTGGAGCTGATCTGGGGAAGGCTTAGAAATTCTTCGCGCTCGATCGTGCCGGAATTGTCCTTGGTGGTAAGGCGTTAGTACTGGAGGTTCTCAGAGAGTGCAACCTATGGGCTTTAACACACCTTATCAAGCTTCATGAAGCGCTTTCGTATTCTCTCGACCTCATCTCGATCAACTAGGAAATGGGTTATCTTGGCGTTACTTGTTGGGTCGCAGGGACAGCTGCATACAGTTGGAGCCTTGTACAATATTGTCCAGCATGGCGCTGCTGGCGTTACCCATCTTGAACGATATTGTATGGGGGTTTAGGGGGTGATGGTTGTCTAGTTGTGGGGTACCTATACCTTCTAGTCAGTCTGAAAGTTGCTCTGAGGTCCGTTCTCGTCGATAAGAGCTGAGCTAGCCTCCTTTGGACTAGCGGATTATGGAGCCTAGTCGTGTCAACCAGTAAATTCTATCTGCTTCAATCGTTAAAAACAAGCTCCTCTCAGACAGTAGACAGTAAATTCAATCAATCAATCAATCAGTAAGGACTGTAACATTGGTCAGACATTTACAGCATGGAATTTCCAGAGTCCCTTGGGCTCTTCGCGAAAAATAACAGGCCGATCTTGGGATCCGAATTCTGGGACATTTAAGTCTTAAATATTATACTTCGAAGACTAATGTCCTTTTTAATAATCAGCCTTATAAAAGGACATCCATGGATTTAAATAACCCAAATACTCATGCCTTTATAAAGGACATATATAATTTTAAGTGTCCTAAAATCGGAGCGTCAACGTCGGTATCTTATTTCTCCACCGAAGAGCCTGTGCTTAATATGAAGTCAGTTGCCCAGATGACTTTCCGATGACGGATATGTCCCAACCAACCAACTACTTGTGTGCTCGGAAATTCGATAGGATGCGCATGTGAACTTTCTTTGCATACGAGGTTTTAGAATAGCGTGAGTTTTGACATTGAATAAAGCTCTTAGCTAAGCCTAGAAGTGGTTTTAGATACTCGATAATAAGTTGTGGCGAGGAAATTTTCCCTTCCACGTATGTCCAAGTGCACATATTATTCCCTAGCGACAGTATTCTTACAAGACATGAATTTGATTTGATTTAAGCGAAAAAGGTGTCATGATTTCTCCTTCATAGAGCGACGATTCTACTGCACTGCCGTCAGGAAAAAAAATTGCATTGCTATCATTTCCTTATTCTCAGAGTATTATCCAGTCTCGGAACAGTTCATCTAGTTCCTTGTTTACAAGAGTTATCCTTCGGCCATCCTCTAACATTACAATCTTTCACAATCTGTTTGATTTCGAAGGATACCTAGGATGTGCACTCTTTATGGTGGCTGCATTGCTTGCCAAATATCCCGTCTTTGACAAGTACAGAACAACGAAACCGGATTTCACTCGTGACGAATAATGCGTTGATCGGGTGCTGAGGACCAACCTTTATTTCGACCCAGGCGTAGGAAGAAGATTTTTGATCTAGAAGAAAGCCGACGGACTATACTCGGTAAAAAAAACCACTCCTACACCTGGGGTATTCGCTCCATGGTGAGGGGGGCTGCTCGCTCCTGCGATCACTTCCCGTTGCATCATGATATTCGCGTAATCCGCTAGCGCCGTCCACCGCCCCTTTGAGGTGATTGCGCCACAATCATTGGATGCAGCAGCCGCCAGATTCCACAAACTGCAACACGCCCAACGTAGGCCGGTCCGAGAAAATCTCTTCGGGCAACCTCATGTCATGAGCGACACGACAAAGACATCAGAAGATCATTATCAACGCAACAGAATGTTCTGAAATTTTGTTTTCCAGCTCAGCATGATTGACAACCCACACCCTCGAATTTTCGGCGTGTTAAAATCGCGATTACACATTGAAACTGACCTCCTTTCATTGTCGCACACCGACCCGTCAACATGCGGTCACAGGCCCCAGCCCGACAGGTCCGCATCAGAAAATTAGCCAAAACAACCCCTCAACCAGTTTTGAGAGAGGATCAGATTGAGTCTTCAGAGTACAGCTCTCTGCAGAATCAGTATAGCGTCGAGACCGGTGTTGAGAAGAGTGAGGAAAAGGCACGTGATATTCAACATCGATCACATGACCTGACGGATGGTTTCGTCATGTGCTTGTTTGCCTGTACTAATACTTTTCTTCTTCTAGGAATACCATCTCCAAGCAGCATTAGCGGCTAATGCAAGCTCGAGTGGAGGCGACCAGGATGCGGGAAAGGAAATCCCGGCGCCTCCTGCTGAGCAGAGCCAGGGCATTGACTATGATGCCCTTTACAGCTTGTCCTTTGACAAGCCGGCAACCTACATTCGGTTTTCACAAACTGTAGAAGAATGTACCGGTTGTCAATATAATATGACTACCGACGACGATGTCTTCCTCAAAGCATATAACCAGAAAAGATCGCCGGGCCAGAAATGTTCCGACGACGACTTCGAGAGAATTATGGAAGTTTTCGAAGACACTAATGAAACCCAGGCCCCCTATGGCTCAATAGACGGCACCCTAATATCTCTTGACAGAATGCGAATTGCAATCCGAGAACAGATTCTGAGTAAGGTCGATAGTTACATACAAGATTTTTACGACTACTGGAAACTTCGCAGACAAGACTTGGGCAGGCAATCCCTCCAACCAAAACTCAAATTTGAGAAGGATCAGGAGAAGGATGATGGTGATCCATACGTCTGTTTCCGTCGTCGCGACGTGCGACAGACGAGAAAAACCAGAGGTAGAGACAATCTTGCTGGTGAAAAGCTGAAGAAGTTGAGAAGGGAGCTTGAGCAAGGTAGAGAACTAATAAAGTTGGCTTTGGTGAGAGAGGAGACAAAACGAGAGCTTTTGAATGTTGATCGACATATTTTCGAACAGCGCTCTAAGATCAAGGAAGTTAAGATCAGACTGAATATTAAGACTGACGATGAGGATTTGATCAATGAGAGGGTATGCATCTCTTTCACATTAATGGGTCTTGTTCTGACATCAAGTAGCCACAAAAGAGGAAGATGCCCGATTTTGCCTCTCAACATCAACGTCCCCTGGGACCGCAATTGCGCATGACTGCTCGAGCTGATGGTCGCCCACTGGATGCTGACCTCATCCTGCTTAGCGATGTGATTGAACAAAAAGAAAACTTGCTCCAAGCAGAAATGGAGGAGAAAGCTCAAGCACACAAGAAATGGAATATCGGCCATGTGGACCTCACCCGAGAACCATTGTCTCCAGTGCATGGCCAAGGCCTCGAAGGAAGCTTTCGGCCTGCGACAGCTCAATACCAATACCTTATGACCCCACCCTCTTCCGTGACCTCAGAATCCTTTGACCACCCATCTCCTTTGCAGGAAAAGTCGGACCCTATAAGCTTTCGGTATTGCTCTCCTTCAGAAGAAGACGAGCCGGAAGGGCAGCCAGCCTATCGTAGACGAATTGGTCGGTGTGGTCGGCTATGGATAGATCGGAAGGGTATTCAACCAGAAATCAAGGGGGCTAGCGATGTCATTTCCGATCGTTGGAAATACGATCAGGATGATGACGATGACGAGCAGCCAGTATATGAGATGGATCCATACGATACCAAGGCATTGCGATTTAGAGCAACCATACCACTCCCGCCACACTTGCTTCCTCAACGTAGTCGGCAGGATATAGCTCGAGTGGCTGGGAGCAGTCCTGCAAACAACAGAACGATTGGGGCCCCCCAGCAGCAGGTTCAAGCACCCACGTGAAGCAAGCTGGTATTCTTCGACCGTACCCAGCACGCTTCAGACCCCCATGTACATCATACTTCTTTACCAAGCATCCATTTGAGATGCACCTTGATTTTAGGCGTTGCCCACGGATATGGGAGAGCAACGCCCGTTGGGCTTCGATAGTTCTCGGCCATGACACCTCGAAGAGTGGTAGGCGGGCTGTTGTATTTTAGTGTCTTGAGACAAGAGAAATAATTAATCAAAAGAAGGTCCCCGGGTAACCCTAACCCGATACAAGGAGGAGACATGCTTCAGCGTCAAGACGGTAAAACGTACCAACAGTGAAGACGTTTTCATGCGAATCGACCCCTTTTCCGATTTTGAGAAGAATGCTCTGGCTTCCTCTTCCCTCCCACTGCTTCCTTAATAATCCGCATCCTTATGTCAGTTCCTGAAAAGGAAATTGCCTCCTGGCGAGCTTCTCTCAGTATTCTTTTCTCTCCCAGTCGTACTTTGATAGCCATAGCTTTTCTAAGGGGCAAGTCGTCCACTCTAAGCAAATCCACGTCCTCTTCAAGGGTTGTCCCATATTCTTCTTCTCTTTGGCGGAGAGCAAGTTCAAGGATATGACCTAGTAGCCCTGTTGCCATTTTTGAGCGACTTAGCAAAGTCACTTGAGACGATTCGATGGCTGCGAGAGTGTCATTATCCACAAGGAAAAGATAGAATAAAGCCAGGAGTTCATCGGGGAAATTTGATCCAGATATTTCACGATGTGCAAGATCATAGGAATCTTCAAGGATGTTTTCTCTTTCTGCAAGTTCGAGTCGCTTGTCGAATTGCTCATTACTCAGAGGAATGAGATTTTGGGCTATTGAAATAGGCATAGCTGTATCGAGACGAAGTAAGGTAATCAGAGAATCGGTTGACAGTTCTACCACATCGTAGGCAGCATAGTTGTCAGTGACATAGCCATAGCGACGAAGTAGATCCGATTGAGGAAGCTGGCCATAATCGTTGAGTATTTCTTCCCCGCTTTGAATAGGCTTGATTGTTCGCATTTCGAGATCCGCGTTGTCGCAGCAGAGTCGCGCATTGTTTCTTTCAGCATCTGCATTCAGCATATCCGCTAGGGGAATCATTGACAAGACTGTCTTCTCGTCATTCCCATCGTCGGAAACGAGGTCCTCACTTTCTTCTCTTTCCAAGCGCAATTTTCCGGCCTCTTTCGGAACAAGTTCACTCTCGTCACCCATTGCGTCTCGCTCTGGAATATCGAAAGCATAGGCCATAATCGTCGAGGCGACCTTGTGACACATGCCTACGTTGTAATCGGCGGTATCGATAGGAGCCAGGTATTTCGTAAATATTTCTTCAGCGCTAGCTTTTCCAATCTTCTTCAGGACAGCACTGGCTTGTAGTTCTAACAATTCGGTATCCGTCCAAAAAACCAGAGTATCTAAACTGTGCGGAAGTATGGAGAGATATGGCGCCCAGTGCGAGTTCGGCTGGGGACCTTCAGCTAAAATAGCAGCTGTAAGAGACTCCGGCCAGTTAGAAGCTGAGAAAATAGAGATTGGGGTAAACCAACCAGCCAATTGGGCACATCCTCCGCCAACATTCGGCCAGCACTGAGTTTGGCAGTTTGTGTATTGAGTACAGCGGTACGAGGAATACTAAACACGAGCTCATCCTCAACGAAGTCTGCGGCAGCAACTAAGTCTTATCAGCCAATGCAAGAAGAAATGAAGTTGAGAGGATGGAAATAGCTGGTGACTCGAGGAGCAGACGTCAGGCAGTAGAAGCAAGCCAGGCATTCGAAGACACTAACGTTTGGGACAGAACTCACCGACTCCTCGTCCTCGGCCTTCAAACCTGAAGTCAACGAGACGCATCTTGGGGCTCATCACCACACCAACTTTCGTTAGCCATGCGAGGAATGCAGAGGTCCGCGCCTGGAAGTCGTCAGAGTCCATTGCTACGGGTTTCGGGACGGCCAACGAGTGCGGAGGGAGGTTGCGAAGACTGTCGTATTTCGAGGAATAGTTTGTGCTGCGAACATACACACAGAGGACGCCGGGACGGCGTTGGGCTAGTGTCCTTAGCGAGACTGAGACCATTTCTCGGGGGTGGGTGAAAAAAGCCGCCCACGAGCCACTCGCAGAATTTGCAAATTGGACCGAGAACATCAAGAGCGCTGAGGGCACGCGCGTGGCTGCAAAGAAGCCTCTCTCCAACAGTGAGGCATCGCTAATACAGTAGAGGCCGAAGGTGAGGCAAGTGTCATTCATATACTTTTCCTCCGGGCTCGTTCGGCAGACATTTACTCGCACATCGACGCAACTTGTAGCCGGCTGAGGCGCCACTCGTTCAGCCTTGGCCTCAGCCTTACTGTAGCCATTGCCCATCTTATCGATTGCACCAGCCGCACCGTCAGCCTTGGTGGGGTTTGCCTCCTCTCAAGCCGTCGCGACGGGCTGGTAGGGGCCGACTTCAACCACAACCTTTCCAGTCTCAACATTCCATTCTGACTTTCTCCAGCCATGATCGCTATCGGCCTCGAGGGCAGTGCAAACAAGCTGGGCGTGGGGATCATCTCCCACCCTCCGAACGGAAAACCCGCCCAAATCCTCTCCAATATCCGCCATACTTTCGTCTCACCGCCAGGAGAGGGCTTTCTCCCCAAGGACACTGCAAAACATCACCGATCATGGGTCGTTCGTCTTGTTAAGCAGGCGATGCAGCAAGCAGGCGTCTCGGTCAGTGACATCGACTGTATCTGCTACACGAAGGGGCCGGGCATGGGTGCTCCATTGCAGAGTGTAGCCATTGCTGCGCGGATGCTAGCACTGCTCTGGGACAAGGAGATAGTTGGAGTCAATCACTGCGTGGGCCATATCGAGATGGGCCGCGAGATTACTGGTGCCCAGAACCCGGTCGTTTTGTATGTCAGTGGAGGAAACACTCAAGTCATTGCCTACGCCGAGCAGAGATACCGCATCTTTGGAGAGACATTAGACATTGCAGTTGGCAACTGTCTAGATCGTTTTGCTCGGACACTAGAGATCAGTAACGACCCTGCCCCCGGATATAACATTGAGCAGCTTGCGAAGAACGGCAGGGTGTTACTGGATCTTCCATACGCCGTCAAAGGCATGGACTGTTCATTTTCAGGCATTCTGGCCAGCATCGATATCCTAGCGGCAGACCTCAAGGCCAATCCACAGAAAGACACCCTTACAGGGGAAGTTATTACTACTGCCGACTTGTGCTTCAGTCTTCAGGAGACTGTGTATGCGATGCTAGTAGAAATTACAGAGAGGGCTATGGCACATGTTGGGAGCAACCAAGTATTAATAGTTGGAGGAGTGGGATGCAACGAGCGCTTGCAAGACATGATGGGGTTGATGGCTAAAGACAGAGGTGGCAGTATTTTCGCCACCGACGAACGTTTCTGCATTGATAATGGCATTATGATAGCACAAGCCGGTCTACTAGCCTACGAGACAGGCTTTCGGACTCCAATTGAAGAGAGCACATGCACTCAGCGATTCCGCACAGATCAGGTGTTCGTCAAGTGGAGAGAATAATGAAATTGACGCAAGAATTCAGAATATACTCCAAGCTTTCCAAGAACTCCTCCAAAGCGCAATCGTCGATATGCTGAGGTCAAATCAGTCATTGAACTAAGCGTGTAGCAGGGAAAGTGTTGAGGCTCAAAAGGCATCCTCAGAGTCCTCCTCCTCGAGTATTGTTTCACCCAAGAAACCTTGCTCGTCTCTCCGCTGGCTCATATCTTTCTCCAGCCAGTTGGCGTATTTGTTGATGGCATCATCCTTTCTAAAACCATTGGATTCTCTGTCGACAATCGAGGTCTGCCACACCTGCTGGAGGTTTTTGTTTTCTCGCGAAGCATACACTGATGCTGCTGTCCGACCCGTTTCAGGTGTTTGAAGTGTCAGGCCGAATATGGATACAAGGGCGGACGAGGAGATGTGGAGGATGGTCCCAAAAAGAAGGCCAATGGTCGCCGCGACGCCAAGATAAATGTAGACAGCCTTGTATAAAGTTAGCTAGTTTTTTGACATCGGAAGCCTTTACTACCTCTAATCTACCACAGAGTCTCAGAGGCAGTAAGATGGCCGAAGTGGTGTAACGGCCTAGGTATATGACTGGTGCCAGAATCACCAGCAGCCAGCCAAAGAGGGTCCTAAGAGGCAGCAATAGGTAGGAGCATATGGTCCCGAGGGCCGAGAGCCAAGTCATGTTTGCGCCTCCCCAGCTAAGCCTAATATCAACTGAAGCCTGCCTTGTCCTAAAAGTCCGCGAGAGAGTTGATCGAAGCTGTCATGGGTGGCTAGTCAATAGAGAGTTGTAACGTGGTGAGAAAGGTTATCACAAATTGATGATGTATTCTGCGTCCTACGTGGTGGGAGTAGGCTTTGAGAATGGGGACATTATATGTCGCGAAACGATCAAGGAAGCATTGATATCTGGCCGCGGATGTGTTGATGCGACGACTGCGAGGCGCACTCCCGTCAGGAATGCGGAATGAGGTTATACGCACCATGTGGGAAAGCTAGGCAGTGGTCGTGGTAGGGGTGGGCGCCAGGCTAATCTCACTTCAGCCAGGCCCGGCCGGCCTCTGGCGACCAAAACAATGTGGGGTAGTTGGTTGCAGGCACGTCGAGTGTTGAGTTCGAGTTGTCCATCTTTAACCACCAACACCAAGTATCTGCCATCGGTCGTCCTCCATCCCCAGCCCATCCCATTCGCCCAGTACCCCCTCCGAGGCATCGCAGGCCCAATCTCCAGCAATCCAGTACAGCCACGAACCACGACCTCTCTCCGCCCGGCACCCCTCCCAGCCCCGTCATTCTCACTGTGACGCCGTCTCCCACAACATTTGCATTTCTTCTCCCGTCGCCCGCCGTTCCTCGTCCGACGCCAGTACCGCATCGTATCGCAGCCCTCCGCAACTGTCCTGGTCCTCTCCCTGCCCTCACGCCGGCATTAGCATTAGCCTCCGCCATGTGCGAAGCGTGAATACATCCTCACTACCCAGCAACACCCATCACACGACCACGACCCGCGAGCGAACAGCACGCACCAATCCACACGACGGCCGACATTAGGATCACCATGGGAAATACCCCCTCCACGACCGCCCGCCCTGCGAACCCGGCCTCGCCCACTCCCTCGGGCTATGGGCATGGTCACAGTCACGGTCCCAGTCATGGGTCCTCCTCCAAAACGACCTCCACGCGGAGAGACCCCAGGAACCTGATTCAAGCTCAGCGAGCTCCCGCAGAAGCCTCCTTAGCCCAGGCCAGTGGAACCACCACAGCCGCACATCGTACACGGAACTCTCGGTCACAATCGCAGTCGCAGTCGCAACCGCAACCACTTATACATACTAGCCTCCAGTCTATCAACAAAAGCAACGCCGTGTCCTCGCTTTCACATGGAAGCGTCCCTCCACCACCAGGGATACAGCAACTAAAACCAGAGCCTCAGATTGATGTAAGAGACCTCCGAAGCAAACCTGTGGATGTCCCTACGTCAGCTTCCAGCGCCGACCCATCATACTCCAGGTCTTACTCCGATTCTATCGACCCCTCGGGCCCACCCGCTGCACAGGACATGTCTTACCATCTCACCCGTCCTCCAAGACTGCCACTCCCAATCGAGGAGGAAGTCCATACTCCAGGCTCGCCAATCATTGCACCCGCTGATGTCGACACACCAGTACTAGATATAGAGGCGCTAGATAATGAAACACTTCCTAGACACTCCTCGGCACTCAGCAACACGACGATTGATGAAGAAGATGCGGAGGAGCTGCGTGTGGATAAGATTGGAGCAACAGTTCCAACAGTCTTTGAATGGAGACAGGGGGGCGAGAAGGTATATGTGACAGGCACTATTTTTCAGTGGAATAAGAAGCACCGTCTCCATCCAGTGTAAGTGAGCGCGTGATGAATTTCCTTACTCTTATCAGAAAGCAAGGACTCTTACTAACTACTATCTTCAAGCGAGGGCCAGCCAGGACTCTTACGTGCGATTATTCATGTCCGCCCAGGAACCCATCACATTCGCTTTATCGCTGACAATAATCCGCAATACTCAAACGATCTTCCGACCACTGTCGATTTCGGCAATAATCTTGTTAATTATATAGAGGTTAGCGCTGACGATATTCCGCGTGATACTCAAACTTTAAAGGAAGGGGATGGAGAGCTAGATGATGGTGCTACGAACGATTTGGTTGAGCCAACTAAGCAGCAGGACGAGTCCAAAGAAGAGCCAAAATTAACAAAGCCTCCTCCAAGGACACGCACTGTGCTTCCCGCTTCGCAATTTTCTTCTCAAATCCCCCAATATTTAGATGACTTGGACAAGGCCGAGGATTCTACTGCATATCAATATGCTGCTGCTGCCATTGAAAAACTACCTACTCCTCCTAGTCTTCCTGGCTTTCTAGGGAAGCCGATATTGAACGCTGCAACACCCATCAAGGATGATAACAGCGTATTGACAATGCCAAATCACACTGTTCTCAACCATCTTGCAACAAGCAGCATCAAGAATAATGTGCTTGCTGTATCAGCTACGACTAGGTACAAGAGAAAGGTATGTGCTAATTTCTATAGCTAACAGATGATGATGCTAATTTGATTCTACAGTATGTGACGACAATTATGTATAAACCTACAAGTGAAGATTGAGCAAAATACTGCATGATTTCGGCAGGGACTTTGCAAAGACAAGCAGAGAACACGTAGTGATATCTTATCTTACAGATTTGCAAACCAACCTACACCGAGCTATTCTTGGGACTCCTGGTCCTGTCCCAGGCTTCCGATTTTGAACGGTATAAATTAGGATGATCTCGGTTATAGCTAGGGAGCTGCGGACACCCAATAATGCATCACACAAAAAACTTAGGCGTATGCTGGAAAACAAATCCCATAAAACCGAACCATTAGGGTAATGCTATCACCAAAGTGAATTTCCCGAGGGGTTGATACAGATTAGTTGCTCCAATAAGAAGTGTCTCAAGGTCAAGATTAAATTAGGTGTGAAAGTATCATTTTATCGCATCCCTCGATTCCCTTATTAATGAGTATTCATTACCTTATATACTCACCTACCTGTTTTGACTTCTGTAGCTTGGCGGTTTTGCTCGAAGTTCTCATGCTTCTGCTTCCTCGTCCCAGTTGAAAATCCGCCTCTTAACCCTGGCTCTAGTTGTCTGCATCGGTCGCGCAACAAAAGTAGTTGTCCCCCTTTCTGGCATATTCCAATTATCTTTCCCATTTGCTAGAGTGATATCCCACATTCCTACAACACCAGCAACAATAGAGAGACATGAACGTTCTTGAAACATCCTTGCTGCGAATAAAAACGACTCTTCCCCGTAAAGTCGAATATCGGCCACGTCTGCAGAAAGACTTCCATCACCAGCCTCCTTTAGGAAGCGTTCGGGACTGAAACTCTCGGGATCTTTATAATATCCCTTGTCTCTGAAATTCAAAAAATGTGGCGCTGCAACATATTCTCCTTCTCGAAGGAGGAAAACATCTGGATTGTTGGATCCTCCGTCTTTTACTTCAACGTCTTCAGATAGTTTACGGATTGAACAGGGTTGAGTTACAAGTCGAAGTGTCTCGAAATAAGTTGCGCGGAGGAGTGGACATTTTTTGGAAAGCTCTTCGTATTTGATCTTTAGACCGGGTGCCTCTGATATAGGGCCAATGGAGAAGGGTTTGCTGACTTCAGTATATGGGGCTGTTTCCGATCGAATACGATTTAGGAGACCAGGGTTTGAGAGGATGTAGAATAGTTGCCAGAATCCTACGAGGTTGGTTTTTGCCGCTAATGCCCACAGGACCTTGGTTATTAGGCGCGAATTTATCGTGCTGGAGATGAGAACTTACGATAAGATCTGACCTTTCAGTGACTTTGAAATCATTTTCTATAACTTCGTGTCAATATTTGCACCAGTATCTATGAAGCTAGTTCGACATACCTCCAAAGAATGCATGTCTTTCTTTTATAAGGTCACTCACGTCAGCAAGTTCCCCCCACGACGGGTCGACTTGACTTTCATCGGATTCAGCGTCTAGAGCACGTTGGTAGTCATCGAAAGCTTGCCATAGACGATGGCGTGCACGATGAGATTTCATACTCCTCGGCCATGGAAACCAAGCCGGAAGTCCCATCAAGAAAAAGAGGATTCCAGAATCCATATCGTACATATCATGCATAATAGTAGGATGCCTCTCCAATAGAGTCTGGCCAAAAACCGCAGGAATAGAAGCGTTGCCCAACAAGTCTGCTATTAATGCATATAGATCAACTTCGACTTCAGAGCTTGAACAAAGATGGTGGTTAGCTGACCGCTCCCAAGGCTGAAGATCGACATCCGTATCTAAAAATGATATCATCTGAGGGATCTGATTTTGTAGATTTCGAATTGTTCTTTCGATGATGCTATCTTGAACTAGATTGCTATCTAAGTGGGAGTATTTTGAAGTGAGAACCTGTATGTATTAGCCTAATCAAATAGACGCTGGATATTTCTAGTACCTCCCAAACTTTCTTGTGCTTCTCTTTACTCGTTTTTGGCACGCCAAGGAACTGGTGGGAATTAGCTAGTAAATCCCGGGGGCTTTACAGGGGAAAAGAGCTCACGCTTTCGAAGAATTGCCAGGCTATTGGTTGAAAGACTAGTGAAGCAGAACTTTTCCTAAAGACATTGTCCACCAAGCTTGGTTTGGTTACTTGACCGATGTTAATAAACACCGTCAATATTATCTTCTCTTCATAGATATATAATAAGATTTGTTAGGTTGCTATGAGAGATAAGACCTTACCGATATTGAGAATACTCGTGCCAAATTTGAGTGAAAATATTCCTTGAAGATTATCATTGCTAAGATATAGATTAGAGAGTTTCATTCAAGGACCCAACTGGAATGTAATACGCTGCTTGAGTTATAAAACGGAGAGGGGCTAGAAGACTATACAAGTGTTAGGAAATTGCCTAGCAGATATTCCAAATACATACAAAAATGGTCCATGGCCTAAAATCGGAACCCAATGGGGTAACTTCGTTACCATCTGAAACCTAGCTCCGCGTGATACTGTTGATGTTCGGCTGCTGAGAAAGCGAGTTGCAACGATTAGACAGAATAGGCTAAGTGTGGCTGTTAATAACACATCGACCGGAGCGGAGAGCACATAGCGATATGAATCGATTATGGTATTCGTGAAGACAGATCTATACGCCTTTGCATGTTCCGTGGCATCGTAGAAATCATCCTCCATTGCGTTTCTGAGAATTTGCGGCTTCTCCAAAGGTTGTTGACAACACAAGTTATAATAGCAAGACGCTCTGAATATTGACGAGAAGAATAGGTTGTTCGACTATTCTCGGCAAACCCCTGCCAGGGTGGCTCGATTCAATTCTTGCAACTGCTTATCAAATGAACCGAATAAATCTCCTACTCCGTACGCTCTCACGAACCACTCATATCAAGAACGGGACAACCTCGTGGGCCTTTCTAATCATGGCAGTCAAGCAGCTCGTCTTTGTCACAGGAAACAAGAACAAATTGTCCGAGGTCAAAGCCATCCTGGGAGACGTGGTTGATTTACAAAGCCAGGCGTTGGACTTGGTCGAGATACAAGGCACAATTGAGCAGATCTCAGCAGATAAGTGTCGTCGAGCTGCCGAAGCAGTAAGTGATCTAAAGACGGCAACTTGCTGGGGACTGCAGCTAAGATTCATCAGGTTAATGGTCCGGTGTTGGTCGAGGATACCTGCCTGTGCTTCAATGCTCTGAAGGAGCTTCCTGGCCCGTATATGTATGCAACCGAGAGTGTCTTGATTATCTGGGAATGGATTATACTAAAGTTCGGAAGCAAATGGTTTCTGGAAGCCCTGGGGCATCAAGGTCTCAATGACATGCTAGCAGCCTTTCCAGATAAAACCGCCCAAGCAGTCTGTACATTTGCATATTGTGAGGGACCTGGTCACGATCCAATCATTTTTCAAGGACGAACAAATGTACAACCGCAGCCTCGTCCGAGCTTTAGTTCTAGTTATCTACATTTCTAATATGTGTACAGGGCAAAATAGTACCAGCTAGGGGCCCATCAAACTTTGGTAATGGCCTTGTCCCTCTGTTACCCATCCGTACTAACATTTTTCAGGTTGGGATCCGATTTTTGAGTACGAAGGCCAAACGTAAGTCGACCATTTGCGCCTTTAAAATTTGACCAGTACTGACTGAAGAAGCTATGCCGAGATGGACAAGGCCAAGAAGAACAAGATTTCCCACCGTTTCCGAGCACTCGAGAAATTGAAGGCCTGGCTACGTGAAGCTTAAGTTTCCTTCATAACAAAGACCAATTGCGTCATTGAGAATTAGCAATATTGTCCTTCCTCCACTGAGCAACCCATGCCTCAATACGTTCGATATTACCCTCCATTTCGTCCGAATTGTTGCTTGTGAGTTCGACCACTATCTCGGCGTCGTAAGATTCCCTTGCTTCTTCTAGCAGGACCTGCATGATCTCGGCGTCCAGATTCTCCTGTAGTTTCGTCTCTGGATAGTCTCTGGATGAGAAGTCAGATTAGGCCGAGACTTGACTCGGTATGGGTTGAAAGACTTGCCTCGATTTTAGTCGGTCATACAGGAGCGTCGAGTCGACCCGGAGCACAACAACTAGGTCAATCCAGCTCTTGGGAAACAAATCGCATGCGTGCCAGTCGATAATGTAGCCCCCTTGCTTGACCTCATCCTCGATGGCATCTAGAAGCTACCAGGCCATTGGCGCTGTGTCCATGAACGAAACGGGCGGATCGGGCATACCTTATCCTCGTCGACGATTAAGCTCTTGAGCTCGGCATCGTATCCTTCATGACAGCCCCGCTCCTTGACAATGTCGTTGATCGAAAGGTGTTTGAGGCCGGTATTCTGGGCCAAAACCTCGCAGTGGGTAGTCTTGCCCACACCAGGGGTGCCTGTGATGATGATGTTTGGTTGCGTTCTCATCTTAACGGGCGACAGAGTTGCCAAAGCAGAGCAAGCAGGAGGAGGGGCGAGGGGCACCTTTTTTTTCCTGCCGTCTTATCTGATTTTATCTTATCGATAAGATGTTATCATGTGATCGCTGCCGCACCTCCAGACGGGAGCTGGGAGACGTCGCGAGACAGCACGGCAACATGAACAACTCTGAAGGCACCCTCGGCACCCTACCTAGGTACAGCAAGTACCAGGAATCACACGAGATGCGAATACAGGTTACACGTTAATATAAACGCATGATTGTGGAGTTTTTTCCATTCGACACGGTACCCTTCGCTACGCCTAGAGCAGGTGAAACTTCCCCCTCTCACAAATCCCTATCCTTAATTCAACGCCAGTGTGAAATGATGTGTACAATGCACGAGATCCCCACGTGCGGTCATTTAACTAAGATCCCACCTGAGGCATGAAATGCACGCTAACTGTCAAGACTCTTTTCATATACAAAAGACTTGAGGCTAATGGCTGAAGATCTCCTTTCAAGACGTCGAGGAGAAAAAAGTACAATAGAAGCGAAGTAGTCTCAGATATGGGTATTCTCTAAGCACCATTGGTCTCGCTATCGGAGAGATCAGTCCCATCATCTTGTGCATATTCGAGCTTCTCTTGCTGCGCGATGGCCTGCGCCGAGACGATTTCTGCAAGGCGCTTTAGGCGAGGAGTCTGGAGCCCTGGGAGGAATTAGCATATGCGGCTCAACCATGACAAAACCAAGCTTACAGGAAGGTGTATAGGTTTCCAGTGCTGTGATAACACGGGGCTCAGCAATCTCGTAAGGCCCGCTATCATCCATATCTACCGCCGCAAGAAGAAGAACGTCGCTCTTCTCAGTGACACGCGAAGCGACGGCTTTCATGATTTCGCCGTTGATAGGTTGCTCATAATCGGCAACGAGATATTGGTTGAGTAGTTTTTGAATTTGGTTTGGAGACAACCTTCGACCAGAGTTAGAGCAGATTAACACAGGAATGGAGGAGGCACTTACATCCAACAAATATCTTGAATGATCTCAATGTCGTTCAGGGTAGCCTTTTTCAGCTGGAGTAACTTGGTGGCTTGCTGTACAGGGTTTTGATCAGTATTTTTCTTCTACGACAATTTTTCATGATCTTACCATGAGATGCTCCAGTTGAAGGGTCCCTTCGGGCATGTCGTGACTCTTGCACCACTCTTCAATTCGAGTGATGTTATAATTGATTTGCAAACCTCGTTTCCAAGACAGGAAGTTTCGTCGCATTAGAAGGTCGTTGAAGGCAGTCACTCCGACCAATCGGAGTAGTTCCGTGATGGTTTGCGTAATAATAGAGTCTTCGAGATAGTATGCCTTCATTGCTTTAAAAACATTGTTTAATAGACTCAAAAGGTTGTCCATGCTAAAGGCAGGAGCGGAGTTGCTTTGCAAAAGCTTGCCCAGGAAACGATTGCTTTCGTTGGTGACGAATCCGGGGAGTGATTGCGACTCGATTATAGCCGGAATAATCATTTTCTGCAGCTTCTTTTTCAGGACCTTCATCCATGTGTGGTATATGTTGAATTCTAAACTCTCAAGATCATGCTTGACAATCTCGAGCAGACGATCGTATTCGTAGTTGTCGGTCTTTTGAGCTTCATACCAGTCCTCTGCGAGGAAGACGAACGAAAGCATCTCATGCACATTGGACAACCAGAAGGCACCTGGATTGATGGCCTCCTCACCGTCATGTTGCATAACCTCTTGCTGAATAGATAGCATGACGTTTGCAAGGAACCTCTCTGACTCTTTGACAAATCCATTATTCCACATCTCTGAAGTGACCAGATTTATCAGGTAAGATGGGAATAGCACCTCCTTGTCAGTAGGTGGTGGGGTTGAACCGGGAGCTGGAATCTTGAGATTGCGGATTAGGCCCATCGTGACTTCATCGTTAAGGCCATCTTCGTCAGCGAGTAGATTCTCAAGCTCAAACTCAACATTATCGACACCTGGCACGAAAGTTGAGCCAGACATGCCCTGGCGATGGAGATTGTTGCCGGTGACAGCCATAGACATGGGCCGAGGATTGTAAGTACTACTAAGCCGGTCAATTTCACGCGTCTCGATATTGGCACTGCGCCGTTTTGGTTTCTTCGACGAGACAAGATTGATAAGACCATTGGATGCTTGCTGGGCAGCAACACCGTTGGCAAACTCGCCGTTGGTTGGCATGATTGGAACAGCGCGCTTCGCGATTTCAAGCTGGTCTTGAAGGTCTGCCAATTGCTGTCGGAGTATTTCGGCCTCAGCTTCCTGGGCAGACGCGGCTTTCTTCGCTTCTTCGATCTCAACATTCGCGAGTCGCAGCGACTCCTTCAGTTCCCTCTCTTCTTCCTGCGCACGCTTGCCGTTAGCTGTCGATTCATCAAAGTTTTGCTGCAGCTTCTTCATGTCCTCTTCCATGGCTGCAAGGCGAGCAGCGGTGATACCAGCTTGGTTTGCCTCACTCTGCAACTCCTTCGTGCGGATCTCCAGGGCGTTGTGTCTGGTCTTCCAAGACTTGATCTGGTTCTCGAAATTCTCGACTTGGCTCAGAAGAGCTTTATTCTCCCTCTTGGTGGTACCCAGAGATTGGGTGAGCTCGACAACCTTATTCTCCAGCTTGTAGGAAATCTGTTTGAGATCGCGTGCTTCTTCCCGGACTTTCTTATACCCGCGACGCGCAGTTTTACCTCTCCATAAGCTCTGTATGATGACAACTTTGCGTCTATACTGCCTCCAGCTCTTCATTTGTTGCCTAGATCTCCAGACTCTTTGTATGAGAACGACAGCATTTCCGATACGGGTCTCCATTATCTCTCTTCGGCGCAGGAAGCCCTTAGCTGCAGCCTGTGCAAGAATGACATTATTTCTAATAGCAGTAAACTTCTTCCGCTCCTTCTGCCCACGCCAAACTCTCTGGATAGTCGTGGCAGCTTTGATTTTCCGTATTTCTTGAGCGTTCTTGCGAGCAAGATGAGCTCTGGTCACTGACTGGAAGGTCAAAATGGCAGTCCGTGCCTCGAGGTATTTGCGACGATAGTACTTGGCTTTGAGATTTTTCTGGATCATAATTGCACAGTCATTCAGGCGATTCGTCCTAAGATTCTCGAGGAAAGCTAACATTCCAGCACGGAAGAAAATTTTGGTTAATCCAAGTTGGTACTTGTCCAGACCTTGGCCGCTGCTGGCGCCGAGCGCCTTTGTGAGAATTTTGTTTGCCATAACCCGAATCTCGGAGGTCCAGGCGGAAGAGGGAACAAGCATATAATATCTAAGAGCAAATTCCTCATATGTCCATCTAGTCGGGTATCCAGCCGTGCTGATCCTGACGGTCTCAAGGACACCACAAGCTCGAAGCTGACTTAGAACCATAGGACCTTCAAACATCCAGGACACTTTGGCCTCGTTTGGCTTTATGCATCGAATGTAATGCACATCGGTACCATTGATCGTATGCATAAGCTCGATGAGTGAGGACTTGAAAATACCGCCAAGAGTTGGCTTTCGATTAACCGCAACCCCGATCCTTCGACCTGCTGCGGGCTTGACAGCAGCTGAAGCGGATGACGCGGTGTCTTTCTCGCGGACAGCAGAAGCAGCGTCGAGAACTTGGCCAAGGAACTTATTCGATGAAGCTCGTAAGACTGCCATGTGCTCATCAGGAACTGTGTCACGGTTCTTATCAATGAAACCATCGGATTCATAGGTGACATCGATGGCATAATGGCAAACCGTGAAAGCTGATTTCCCAAAACGAGGCTTCTTGTAGAATTTGTTCTTGTCTGCAGCATAGTTATGGTGAAGCTTCATGACGAATTGTTCGTCGGAGCCCATAGGTAACCTAGACTCCTCGTCGAGAAGGGATAATATCCCTAGTTTGCCTTCAATGAGATCGATACAAGGTTGATTGTCTGAAAAGTCAATAAATGTCCAGTCAATTTGTTCTCTCAAATATTCCTCTTGCTCCAGCTTGAAGACGTGTGCATTAAACTCCTGTTGCAGTTTTTCGTTTGCGTAGTTGATACAGAACTGCTCAAAGGAGTTCTTTGCAAAATGCTCGAACCCATAAATATCAAGCACACCAATAAAAGACTTCACTTGGCTCAGAACTGCTTCCGTAGCCAGGGCTTGGTTGATGTTTTCAACCAGCCAGTCGAAGAGACTTGAGTACACGAACTTGGCGACCGAATCCCGCACAACAATAGCTTGTTGGTGGGTAAGATTGGAGGTAATCTTCTCTCCCCGAGTGATCAGCTGCTTCTTCACCGTCCATTTTGCGAACTCGGTCGGATCAACACCAAGAATTGCACTTGCTTTCAAGAGATTTGGTTCGTTGGGGGCTAGGACTGAATCTGTCCTAGAGGCCGTGATGTTCACATTTCCAAGATGCAGGAGAGCTGCAAGCAACTTGAAGATTTCGAATTGCTGGTTGCCCTCAACCCCAATTGTTGATAGAGACTTCTTCAGATCTTCAAACTCGGCTTTGTCATCGACCCCATCAATAGAGGGGGAGCTTCCCTGGTTGAGATAATTGAAATGCTCGACAGGAAGTAGCTCCAGTTCTTGCCTCTGCGCCTCGGAGGCACCAGCAACAAGTTGGTAAAAGACGTGATAATTCCGCTCCTTTAGAGGCTGGAACACTAGTCTCGAACGTTCCAACAGATATGTCCGGATTTTTGCTCCAATGATGTTGGTTTCATTGTCAAACATGATTTCAATGTACTTGCCAAATCTTGACGAGTTATCGTTTCGGGTGGTTTTGGCATTACCAAAGGCTTCCATAATGGGATTCGTTGCGAGAATTCGCTCCTCGGTTTCACTCATCGTTTCTGTCCCTCGTTTGGTTCGCGTTCCTGGTTGATCGGGCGACTCTCTTGTTGCAAAGTACCTCATGATATACTTTGCACTAACTGTCTTTCCAGCTCCCGACTCCCCAGAAACCACTATTGTCTGATTCTTACCGCTCCGCAGCATATCGCTAAAAGAAATCAGCTCCAGCACCCATAAAGCAGTATTAGTACATACGCAAAGGCTTCTTCTGCAATAGCAAAGAGATGTGGAGCCTGAGTTGCCCTCTGTTTTCCTGCATAAACTTGCACCATCCCGGGCACATATAAGGAGTCGACGCGAGCAAAGGGATTGGTGGCTATCAGAACGATACCACTGTAGGTGTATATCTCCTTCTGTGAGTAACGTAACCGGATTGCCTGTAGAACTGTGCCATAATATTAACAGTTGTCACAAATCCAAAGAGAGGTAGGCGTACCAGCGGGTTCGTTCAGATGTGACAAATTCGTTAGGTCATCGCTGGCCTCGAGTATGGCTGGATTCATCAGCGGCGGTAGCTTTGAGCTATTGTCCATAGCTAGCTCTTCTTCGGTGGTTTCTACTACTTTAGTCTACGAGACATGAAATCAGTATGAGAGGTCTATCTAGGAGCTTTGGGAGGTGCAGAGAGATAATACCACTCCATTCTCCAGTGCAAAGGTCAGCTTGATCTTCTCTCCATCGACCGTCTTCGCAGTGACTTCTGAGGCCACCCAGCCCTCTGTGGCATCCGGCTGCCACGCTCTGGTGCCGACATCGTAGTTGTGCGCCATCTACGCCGTTTTTCTGGGAAGCAGTAGCCCTGATCTCAACGTCCTTCTCTGGCCAAAATATTCGGGGGATCAAGCGGCTGAGGATGGCGGCATAAACGAGTCGCCGCGAGGACAACCAGGCGCGGAAAAAGTGGTAGAAGCTATAGAATAAGTGCAACAACAGGCTCGCAGTCGTAGTGGTTGTTTGCAGGAGGGAGTTGGGATGGCGTCGCTCTGCAGAACAGGAGTACTTCGTTTTGAGGTTCGGGAACTGTCCGTCGCGTAGTAGCTGTAATTGCCAGGGGTCAACCAAAATTTACTTATTCTTAGCGGACGTGTCAGTGCAGCAACCCGGCCCCTTTTTGGGGGGAAGCGGTGTCCGTCGACGTGGAGATGGGTGATGGGAGCTGGCGGGATGGGAGCAGAGGAGGGATGGGCAGGGCATGGCATGGACACGGGAACGGGAATGGAAATGGGGTGAAGATTGAAGGACTGGCCGCAAAGGAGGCACGCAGCGATCGGGCACACACAGCAGCCAAGTTAGGTGAATTTTGAGTGAGTCCGAGTGCGAGTGCCTCCAGTAGGTACTGCTGGACACTCCGGGCGGCCACTGGCACTGAGCAGCCAACGTGGACAGCGGCAATCCTTCGCATGTGACGAAACCCTGCGAGGCAGAGGTCAGCTCGCATCGCCATCACCGTTGCCCTCCACGCACGCATTCTCCGTTGCAGCGCGGGGAATGCGATCGGGGGCACATTTCGCTTTCACTGCCCGCTGTACACCACCCCATTCATGAGTCAGCAGTCCTCACATCCTAGCTTTTAGATGTCACGGCACTGTTTGCGGCTTCACGGCCAATGGAGAAGACTTTGGTGCAGAAGACATTTTAAATTTTTATACGATTTGTCCCACCAATACATCCCCAAGAACCGTACGACACCTTTTTTGTCCTCCCAATACCCTCGCCGGGGATACTTTTGTGTTGAAGAGATTGATGCCAATCCCGTTGCGCCGCCACTCCTGTTGAATGCAATCCAAATTTTTATGCTCCATTTTTTCACCATCCATCGCTATGTGACTGTCGGCCCAGAGAAAAAGAGAATACAGCGGAAGAAAAGTAGCGTACAAGTAGGACTTGCTAATACAGTATGCGTGTCATGATTCGAGCTATTCGTGATCAGTCTCAGCGCACAGGTTCGATGACGAGAATACTTACAGCTCAAAGCTTCCAGGCTATCTGAGATCTCCTTGATCTGACTAGGTGTGACATTGCTAATGTCGGCCATAAGGTAGGCAACCTATAATCCGTTAGTAAAGACTAGAGATAAAGTATGGTGGCTATACATCGCCTTTGTTATCCGTAATTTGCTTATCGACGTTGTGGTCAGCAAGAATGTCATTGACTAATTGTGTTAGCCAAAGTCTTGACAGATATACACGGGATTTGGTACCTCTTTTAAGCACACCAGGGACGTTGTGATGAATGTAGATGACCTGGAAGCAGTGAGTACAATAATCTCTAGCCATACCATTGAAGCTCACTCTTGCATGATCTGGCTCTTCGAGAGTCAGAGATCGGAGGTTGATTTCTGGAAGATTTACAGCACCCAGCGTCAATCCCAAGTTGACATATCGGATTAAAGCTTCGCTAACTGGAATGTTTTTCAGTACCTGAACTCCCAAGATGGTCCGCTATTTTCCCTACCTTCCAATCCAATAGCGCGCTGAGCTTCCTCTGTGCTCCCTCCAATGTGGGGAGTGAGGATAATGTTCTTGACGCTGCGTAGGTCTTCCGTCCAGGTGTTGAGACTGTTGTTAAAGTAATCACCGTTTCCACCTGGCTCGCTTGGATACACATCAAGGGCAGCACCTGCAACCTTCCCACCTCTCATGGCGGCAATGAGATCTGGAATATTGACGACGGTACCACGGCTAGCATTGATCAAATAGCTGCCTTGTTTCATCTCTTCCAGTTGCGTGGCTGCAATCATATTCCTGGTCTCTGGCGACGCAGGAACATGACAAGTTACAAAATCAGCCTCGTTGAGCAATGCCGTTAGCGTAGGCACCTGTTTAGCCGTTCCCAGAGCCATCAAGTTGAGAATATCGTAATAAATGACGGACATTCCCATTGCTTCGGCAAGGACAGAGAGCTGGGAGCCGATGTGCCCATAGCCAATTATGCCTTAACGAAATGCATTAGTATATAGGCAGTACAAAAGTATGGATATTCACGAACCAAGAGTCTTTCCTCGAATCTCCCAGCATCCTGAACTGACTTTGTTCCAAATTCCATTGTGCAGTTCATTGGAGCGATCGCCGAGCTGACGTGCAAGGGCGATGATTTCGGCAATAACTAATTCTGCCACGCTTCGAGAGTTCGCAAATGGCGAATTGAAGACAGCAATCCCATGCTTAGCAGCATAGTCAAGGTCAACTTGGTTGGTGCCAATACAAAAGCATCCCACTACAATTAGGTTCTTCGCCTCGCGGAGGACTTTTTCTGTGAGCTTGGTCTTTGATCTGATTCCGATGACATGGACACCGCTATCAAACGTATAGTTAGAGAAAGTTCAAACCTCCGGGGAAGGAGGGGTAGGTGGATAGAGCGCACCGAATTTTTTCAATCAGCTCGGCTTCAGGGAGAGAGGTCTTCAGTGCTTCGACTTGATAACCCTGTGCGGCCAGAGCTTCCTGGCCACTCTGATTGACATTCTCGAGCAACAGGATCTTGATATCCTGGGTGTCGAAGGGCTTCAGCTGCTTTACTGCCGTCACGGTCCGTGTGAGCAATGGCCCACCAAAACTGGATGGTGGGGAATGGAAAGCAAGATTGGGTGATGTCGAGAAACTGGGACTGTGGGAAACAACTCTGGTAGGGCCACTGGAGGAACCGGGAATGTCGAGAGCGCGGGAAGTAGCCATGCTTGATGATATTCAGGATTGTGGACCGACAATGAGCTGTTTAAAAGAAGTGATCTCGAGGTGAGTCAATCTGGAAATGCTTCTCGCGTCATCCCAAGCGCAAGGCTGTTCCCGCGAGAAAATTTCACCCAGCCTTGCAAGGCGTCATGTGCTTGAGAAGTGGGACAAGAGAATGGTGTATGGCTTGGAATATTCTGGTCTCATATGTGTGCCGGCGCTTCATGACTCGTGCAGACAGCCGGATGAAGAGGTTATGGACGGGGAAAAAGCCGTGGAGGAGCAGCTGAGTGCACGAGAAACGAAGGACATACACACCAAGCACATATTGTAGGACTGAGTTTGGCTCAACAGACTTTTCTTTTGGATGGACAATCTACGGATAACGCCCTCGCGACATATTGCAGAGAACACCAGATGCAGTACAACCACAAAGGAAAGCAAGCCTCGAGAGGACATTAGACTATTCTAGAGAGAGCTGAAAGATCTTTTCACCAGGCTGTGTGGGAGCAGCCAATGCATTGCCGGAATTCTTCCCCAAATAGTGAATCTACGCCAAAGCATTCGATGTGGAAAAGGAGCGAGGGGGAAAACGACAAGCCCCATATCGGCATGTCAGAGTGAGTATGATACTATGTACCAATGTAGACACTGCATCTAACTTTGCTTGCACTCGGCAGCTTCTTGCTTTGGCTTGGCCGCATCATCCTGTTGACAAATTAGTTTCTCCTTGAAGTTAAGAGAGGGGAAGCGGGTTAACTCACATCGTCGTCAGATTCCTCGTCGTCATCATGATCATCGCTCTCCTCATCCTCTTCGTCATCTTCATCTTCGAAATCACCCTCCTCTATATCGTCATCCATCTCCTCAAATTGAAGAGCCTCTCCAGTAAACCAGTCGATGGCACGGGGAATGAGCTTTTCCTTGATGTCCTCACCAAGCTGATAATCCAATTCTAGGCGCTGTTCAATAGAGCTGGCGGCATCATCATCATCCTCTTCGGTGGGAGCCTTGGGGGGCGAGAAAAAGTTGAAGAAGGACTCTGTGGGAACGGTCTTCTTTACTACACGAGTCTGCTTTGTGTCTACAATTCTTGTGAGATTTTGGCTAAGCAAAGGATGAGATGAATAACTTACTCTTATTGCGTTGCTTCTTGCTTTCAATGCGAACTGTCAGGTCCTTACCCGCCTTCCATTCGATCTTGTCACCATCAGCATGATCGTAGATAAAGTCTCCACCATAGCCACTCTCATTTTGGTAGTAGTAGGTCTTTGTGATGGTCTTGTTAGTGAAGAACTCGTTCTCGGCGAACTCAAAGATGAGGCGGAACCCAGGCTTGTCAAGATACTCCATGCGAATATCTGTTAGGTCTTTGAGTGCTGCTTCGTCTCTATCTGTGATTGTTTCCGCCAGAGAAACTTGGTTTTTCATCGCAGACAACCAGAACTCCGGAATACCCTTGACATCAGCTGCCTCCTCACCTTTCTCTGTGGGTTCAGTCTCATCTTGCTCCTCATCTTCTTCACCAGCCTTAATTTCATCGGGAGTTGGCTCACTAAGACCGTTGATGATAGTTGCTCGTTTTTGGTACAGAGGGGTGAACTTTGCGAAGTACTTCTTTTCCATCTCTAAGACCTCCTCTTGAAATTCAGCTTCCAACTTTGAGTGCTCCTTTTGGACGCCCTTCAAACCAGCAACACGGCGGCGGACATTGGCGGGAAGCGACTCGACGTAGCCTGAGGATCTGCCGACAAGAGAGCCCAGCTTGCCTTGTATCATCTGAACCAGTTTAGGGTTTTGAGCGAAGATGGACGCGGCCGCAGCGGCACGGTCACGGTCGAACTCCTCTGTTTGGACAAATTAGCATTATCGAAGCAAAATTCGGTGAGGGGCAAAAAAATGTTTGCAAACCTTCTTTGATGGTGCCTACACCGGGTTGTTGGGCGTGGGACGAGATGGGAGCATTGTTGGCAGGAGTGTTTTGAGGGGTCCTGTTTTGCTGGGTCAGTCGAACCTGCGATGCACCAGGATGCTCTTGCGCTGGCTGGTGATACTCACGGTGCGGTTTGAATATTTTGTTTCTTTGGAATTTCAGACATGTTGTCGGATTCTTGCCAATGGCGCGCAGGATGCGAGGCGTGGAAGAGATCGGGGTATTGTTGACGCTGGTGTCGGTGAACGACTGTGGTCAAAACGAGGGGTTGGATCTGGCAGGAGATGGAGAGATGGCCGGGGAAGATATTGGGAGCGCTTGAGGTTTTGGTTGAGTCCCTCTTCAGTAGCGGCCTTAGGCGGCACGACTTGTTTGGTGGGTGCTGTTTTGCTGGCGGGCGCTGGCTGCTGCGCGCTGGCAGTAGAGTGCACGGCCACGGCACATCGGCGAACGGCTGATAAGGCCTCGATAGCCGATAAGGACGAGGAGTTTATTCTTCTTCGAGAAGCCACCGCCTGGCCGGGAGTGGGCATTTGCACTTGGGTACTTGTAGGTAGTAGATGTAGATATTCGAGCGACTAGCTCGGTGATTGGCGGTCCTAGATGTAGTAATCTTTCAAGGCATATGCACAGAGTTAACTTTCCCAACTATAACAACAATACAAGGGGCAATTATGCCATTGAAGGTCCGACACCTAGCGAGCCTAGGTAGGCTGGCATGCGAAAATCGGTCACTTTTTCCCTCCCCCGAAGCGGGGTCCCTGCACTGCTCAGCCACGCCATCCTTGCCCAAGAGAGGAAGACGCCACAGCTAAGGTAAGCTGCGAGAACCTCAGTCGCAGCTGTTCCATCTCATCACCGTTAAAGAACACCACCCCTCTTCTATTCGCCCATTATCACCCTCCGCTACCCATCCCCTCCTCTCCGACATGCACACATCGCCCTGAAGGGAACCCCGGGCGTGCATACAGTGTGCTATTCGTAGCCAAAGATGGACGATTCCCAGGGCGTGCCCATTAGTCACCCCCGACGCAGCAGCTCTCGCGCCCATGCCAACGGCCATCATGGCCAGGGCTCCATGTATCGGCGCGACTCCAACCTCTCCTCGACGAGCTTCCTGGACGAGGTGGAGATGGCCCAGGACGAGATGTTTGCTGGCCCCATGGGCGAAAGTGTACCCACCAGTGTGACCTCTTTTGCCCATCGTCGGGGCCGTGCAGATTCAACAGCTAGCTTCACATATTTTCCAGATGAGGAGGGACCAGAGCCATCGCCTTTCTCCGAGGACGACAGCGCCATTGTAGATGATGAGTCTGAGATTCAATTCTCAGAGGACGAAGATGCAGAGGCGGATTTGGAGGCCAGCGAGCCCGCAGAAGTGCAGCGGACTTTTTCTGGATATTCGGGGGCATCGATCCATGACCATTTGCTGCGAAGCGACAGTGTCAAAACGGGCGAAAGCAATCTCGGTCTCGGTCATAGGGTCAGTCAAAAAATCTACGTGGTGACCGAGGATCTCACTATTGTAATTGCCGGCTTTCGAACATCCACAGTTGGGTTCGCATTGTACGCAACTATCTGCGTTATCACTCTTGGCCTGGGTTATCTGCTCCTTCGCTGGCTACCGCATTTGCAAGTTCGTCTGATCGGGAAGGCATGTCCATTGCGTGATTGTGATTGGGTTGTGATTGAGGTTAGTATTGTTAATTTACTTTGAGTAGCTTCTTGGCTTGATCTCCTGCTATACTCGATAGTCGCTAATTACTATAGAACCAATGGGGAGAATTCGTAGTTCAAGACGTTGAGTCCAAGGAGTATGGTCGTTCTCTGTCAACAGTTTTTGGGGCTGCGGAAAAGAAGTATGTGTTTCTTTATGATGAGGACAACGACCCGGTCCTTGACGAACTCCGTATCCTTGACTACCGGTATATGAGGTTTTCGTTTCATCCAATCAAGGACAAGTTTCTGCTTTGCAACAGCTGGAAAGACCCTGCCTGGACCGATGTAAAATCTATTCGTGTGGGTATCGACGGAGACGAAAAAGAAAATCGTGAGCTCGTCTTTGGTAAGAATGAGATTGATATTAAGCAGAAGACAATTCCCCAGCTTCTAATGGATGAGGTTCGTATACCCAGAATTTGAGACGCTGTCACTAACGCCGCTAGGCTTTTCATCCCTTCTATGTCTTCCAAGTTGCAAGCTTGATACTCTGGTCAGCCGATGAGTACTACTATTATGCCGCCTGCATCTTCATTATCTCAGTAGTGAGCATTACCACAACCTTGATAGAAACACGCTCAGTATGTGGAAAGTTCTAGAGCTCTCTATTGCACAAGTATTGACATGGATTGATAGACCATGAAAAGATTGCGTGAGATCTCTCGGTTTGAGTGTGATATTCGCGTTTTACGTAACTCATTCTGTGAGACGCCTCCATAGTTTTATTTGCTTCCGTTAATAAAATTAGGGCGATACATCCCATCAAGCGAGCTTGTTCCAGGTGATGTATATGAAGTGACGGATCCCTCTTTGGCCCAGTTCCCTTGCGATAGTATTTTATTGGCTGGAGACTGTATTGTTAATGAGAGCATGCTGACTGGTAAGCTAAGCTCGCTCGACTTTCATAATATTTTGACTCACAACACAGGCGAATCTGTACCTGTCTCCAAGGTGCCTGCCAGCGATGCTTCCCTTCATATGCTAAACTTATCTGCTTCGTCGGTATCCCCAGAACTCGCCCGCCATTTCTTGTTCGCAGGCACCAAGATCATTCGTGCACGGCGTCCGCAAGATGACAAAGATGATGAGGCCGTCGCTCTTGCTATGACGGTACGGACTGGGTTTAATACTACCAAAGGGGCTTTGGTTCGGTCCATGCTGTTCCCAAAGCCGTCGGGCTTTAAATTCTATAGGGATTCCTTTCGCTATATCTCGGTCATGGGGGCTGTTGCTATGATAGGCTTTATTGCTTCGTTCGTAAACTTCGTTCGATTGCAATTGGCTTGGCATTTGATCATTGTGAGGGCACTGGATTTAATCACAATAGTTGTCCCTCCAGCTCTCCCAGCTACACTTACTATCGGAACAAATTTCGCCTTGTCTCGATTGAGAAAAAAGCAAATCTTCTGCATTAGCCCCCAGAGAGTCAACGTGGGTGGAAAACTTGACATTATTTGCTTTGATAAAACCGGCACTCTGACAGAGGATGGCTTGGACGTTCTTGGTATTCGCGTGGCCCAACGACCATTAAATCGTTTCAGCGAAACACTGCCGGATTCTATGTCATTGCTTCCTGGGGCAACTTATGAGCGTGACCCGACAGTTGAATATGATTCTCATAAGGCGGCTCTTTACACTATGGCTACCTGCCATTCCCTGAGAGTGGTCGAAGGCGAAATCGTTGGAGATCCTCTTGATGTCAAAATGTTCGAATTTACTGGCTGGTCCTTCGAAGAAGGAGAGCAGCGAAGCGGTGACATTGACGACGAAGAGCAGGGGGGCCTATCACCATCAATCGCCAGGCCTCCACCCGGACTGGAGTATGATATTGATGATAATGAAGATGCGCAGATGGCAACAGTATGTTGAATTACGAACTGGTCGACGACCGACACTGATAAATAGCAGAGAACACCAATTGAACTTGGCATTTTGAGGACATTCGAATTTGTCTCTCACCTTCGCAGAGCGAGCGTCATTGTTCGAAGGTTTGGAACTCCGGGCTGTGACATCTATGTAAAAGGCGCCCCGGAATGTATGAAGGACATATGCAGAGCAACAAGTTGTAAGATCAATCATTTCCTCTTTAAGTCATATTTGATGCTAATTGCGTAATAGTTCCGAGCGATTATGAGGAACTGCTAGCCTTTTATACTCACCGGGGATTTCGAGTCATTGCTTGTGCTACGAAGCACATCAAAAAGTTAAACTGGTTAAAGGTCCAGAAGATGAAGCGCGAGAATGCTGAATCGGACCTAGAATTTACGGGATTCATCATATTTGAGAACAAGTTAAAGCCATCTACTGCCAGTGTGTTAAGTGAGCTCCAGGAAGCCAGTATCCGAAAGGTTATGTGTACAGGTGATAATATCTTGACCGCAATCAGCGTGGCGAGAGAATGCAATTTGATCGATAAGTCCGCTCATTGTTTTGTCCCTCACTTTGCTGAAGGCAAGTTGTCTCCGTTCCCCTCGTTCCCTTTTAAGGGCTTTGCTAACGGCATAATCTACAGGGGATTTCCGAGATCCGAAGGCCCGACTATCATGGGAAAGTATAGACAATAATATCTTTACACTGGACGATCAGACCTTAATTGTACGTAACCAACATCCTTGTATCCCGAGTGACTTGCTGAAGCTTGCAGCCTCTCCCACCTCCTGTTGAAGGAGATGCATCTCTTCCTTATGACATTTCCAACCTTCGAAACTACTGTTTGGCTATTAGTGGAGATGTCTTCCGTTGGGTCATAGACTTTGCTCCTCCAATAGTATTGCAGCGGGTTTGTGTTCCTCTTCTACCTACCTCTCATGCGTGCTTACTTAGTTAGATGCTTGTTAGTGGACAAGTCTTTGCTCGAATGTCCCCAGATGAAAAACACGAGCTAGTTGAAAAACTACAAAGTATTGGCTACTGTTGTGGATTCTGTGGCGATGGGGCCAACGACTGTGGCGCACTGAAAGCTGCTGATGTTGGAATCTCGCTCTCTGAGGCAGAGGCATCTGTAGCCGCTCCATTTACAAGTCAAGTTTTTGACATTACATGCGTACCCGAGGTCATCCGGTAAATTTATTCTCCCCTCCTAGTCCCGCTCCGAAATTTACAACGCTGATTTCGCAATTAGTGAGGGTCGTGCTGCGTTGGTGACGAGCTTTAGTTGTTTCAAATACATGAGTCTGTATTCTGCAATACAATTCACGTCTGTCAGCTTCCTTTATGCATCGGCATCAAACCTAGGAGATTTTCAGGTTGGTCCACTTTCCAACCACCCCCACATCTCCTGTAAAACTAATGTCAAATCTAGTTCTTGTTCATTGACTTAATATTGATTCTGCCAATTGCTATCTTTAGTAAGCCCTCAGTATGGAATTGTTGAAGAGCCGTGGAGCTGACTAGAGTCATAGTGGGATGGACAGGGCCATTTCCTGTACTTTGCAGGAAACGACCAACGGCAAACCTTGTATCACGCAAAGTCCTTACCCCTCTACTTGGCCAGATTGCCATCTGTATCATTATTCAAGCAATTGCGTTTCAAGCTGTCAGGAGACAGTCTTGGTAAGTCTCGATGTCCTGATTGTTCACGCCAAGACTAATATGATTCTAGGTATGTCCCCCCTCACTTAGATAAGGAAAAATCAAATATTGAGAATTCGGAAAATACCACTTTGTTCTTGGTTTCCTGCTACGAGTACATATTGTCGGGAATCGTTATGAGCGTCGGAGCCCCCTTTCGACAGTCAATGTCGCATAATTGTAAGTCTTTCCTTATAAATATGTTTGGACTACACATACTAATTGATACGCCAGTGCCATTTGTCGTCACGATAGTCGTGGCTCTGCTTTTCTCCTCGTATATGCTTCTCGACCCGTCGGTAGGCATAGCTAGCTTCATGCAACTGACGAAGCTTACCTGGGATTTCAAATCATTTATTCTGATCCTCGGAGTTGGATATATTGCTCTGGCCTGGACATCGGAGAACTACCTCTTTCCGCGTCTTGCGAGATATTTGGGTATTTTCAAAACATTCATCACCCGAACGCCCAAGGACAGGAAGGCATATAAACTAGTTCTCGAGGAGATGCGGACATTGCAATAGATTATATATATAAATTAGCCTCATGTGTGAATACACCCGGTTACTCGTATACGTTGTGTACCTCGCACTATTGCACTCGGATCCCAGACCGCTATGACGTAGACGACTCGCCTGGTGTTCAACGGTTGCTGAAACCTCTCTACGGCAAACGAAAGGGTCAACATGAGATGATACACTAACCCGTGTGTGAAGCTCGCTCTTCCTCGCGATGGAGAGCTCACCGAACTCATCTCATTGACTCTGCTCCAAGCAACAAGCCTTAAGCTCGCCGCCATTCGAATTCAGCCGGGAAGTGCCAGCAATACAACCATGAATTACGGTACTGCATCACTCACAATTCATCCTGGTGTATGTTCGCTAAATAGGGGTAGATTGGGTTCTTGATGGGGGCTACCTTCCCAACGCAGTCATTCGTATTGGAATACGGCGCCAGCTTGCGGATCGTGTGCAAATTATCAAAAGTACCTCCCTAGAGGATGAATATCAGCGTAAGATAAGCTATGTTGCACTCCTTCGCCGGAGACCAATTGCCATTGAAACGGCAGCTGCCAACGAGCAACACTATGAGGTCGGAACAGGAGTACTTGCAGCTTGCCTGGGACCGCGGATGAAGTATTCGTGTTGCTTATATCCTAAGGGAGGCGAAACCTTGGCCCAAGCGGAAATAGCAATGTTAGAAACCTATGTCAAAAGGGCGCAATTAAAAAACGGAATGAGCATTCTGGATCTGGGGTAGGTTTTCGCAGTGTCCTCAGCCTGCATCTGCATTGTAACAACCCATACTTATGCCAAACAGATGTGGGTGGGGATCCGGTGCACTTTATTTTGCTGAAGTTTTGCCAAACTCGAAGATTACGGCTTTCTCCAATTCGAGGACCCAGAAGATTTACATCGACACGAAGGCCAAAGAGAAGGGCCTTACCAACTTGAAGGTCATCACTGGCAATGTCGTTGATTATGATTTTGAACCTGAGAATTTTGACCGAGTACTATCTATCGAGGTATTTGCTTGCTCCCGCTCACTCACTTCGTCACACGGGCACCTACTGACCATTACTACACGACAGCTCTTTGAGCACATGAAAAACTATGAACGCCTCATGGCCAAGGTTGCAAGAGCTTTGAAACCAGAGGGAAAGTTGTTTGTGCACATCTTTGCACATAAGACAACTCCTTATGATTTTGAAGAAGGCTGGATGAGCACCCACTTCTTTTCCGGAGGCACAATGCCTTCTGCAGATCTACTTTTATTTTTCCAGAAAGATTTGCAGCTAGAAACTCAATGGTGGGTGTCGGGTAAGCATTACGCCAAGACGTGTGAGGTACGTATTAAGATAGGATTTATCAATTTTACCTCTAGCTAATCCTTGCTAGGACTGGCTCTCAAAAATGACATCGAGTCAAAAGGAAATATGGCCCCACCTCGAGGAAACTTACGGAACGAATGATACGGCCATGTGGTACTATAGATGGCAAATCTTTTACATGGCGTGTGCCGAGTTGTTTGCTTACGAAGGGGGTGATATTTGGGGCGTGACCCATTATCTGTTTGAAAAACCAGGCCGAAAATAGATTTGTGACGAAACTTTAAACCAAAGAAGTGGACAAACAACCAGAGTTTTTATTGCTTTACTCTCCACTGTCGCGCGTGCTTCCCAAAGTTTATTAACCCACTTTCCCTTTGCTAGTTTGGATGTAGGATCGGAGTTATGCCTTTAGTGTCAATCTGATAGCCATTCCTCCGCCGCAGCAGACCAGAAATCGATTCCACTTGCCCCGACCAAAGTTCGGCGAGTCTTTCAGTGCTCCCATGGGTGCTTCCATCCGAGTAAGGCAGGCCCTGTGGTCAGGTCAGCTTAAGACTGTAGCTAACATGTGTTGGGAGAGAACTACCATCCTGCTTCGCGCGATACATTAACTGAATCACCGTCAGCTCCCTATTCGCCCTGCAAGACTGCTGCAATGCACGGAAGGAAGACTTACAAAGAACCACATCGTTGCTCCGAGGCCTGTCGCCGCAACACGATAGAGGGGGCGAACCGGAGGGACCTGGATGGGGTGTTTGCCAGCCATTGCGCTTTCGCTGGCGGTGGCAATCGAATGCTGATGAGGGTGCTGATGGTCTGGTTCCCACTGTGTATCTCTCGGGTGTCCGATTGGGGCTCGACACAGCTTCTGAGGATCAATGGGCCTTTCCAATGCGGAGGTTGGTGCTCACCTCGACGGACGTCGTCCACCTACAGCCGGCCGGATCATCGTCTCGGAGCGCACGGATCACATAAGGCCCGTCGGCCGACGCTGGGCGAGCGCGTCCTGATGAGAGCAAGAGAGTTGGGAATGGCCTCGCCGCCGCAATTTTTCGTTCCCATCTTCCTGCCCTGGGCATCCCTCCGCACCAATATCGCTGATGTTGTCGTCTACAAGGCGGTGCGCAAGGCAGTAGTCTTGAGCACTTCGACAACACCCATGTGCGGTCCGCCTCCCTTCCGATTGCCATTCAGCACACGAAGCTGCTCGACTTCCAGCTCCTCAAAGGAGACAGAGGCGGCCTTTGATCGCCTTTTCCCCTCCCCGTCGCAGAGCTCTGCTTCTCGATAAGCACAACATGGCGACATCCTCGCAAGACCGCAGTCCGCAGAGCAGCGCTGTCTCACCGCGTACCTTCGCCTATCATCATCAACGAACGCAGAACTTCAAAGGGTGTTCAAGAATATCGGATTACGAAATCTTAGGGAAGCTAGGAGAGGGCACATTTGGAGAGGTCCATCGAGCGAAATCGAGGAAGACCGGCGCCATTGTTGCTCTGAAGAAGATATTGATGCACAATGAGAAGGATGGATTTCCGATCACCGCGCTGCGAGAGATCAAGCTCTTGAAGCTGTTGTCGCACCCCAATGTTCTCAAGCTGGAAGAGATGGCCGTTGAGCACCACCACAAGAGTACGGACAAGAGAAAACGAGCAATAATGTACATGGTGACACCATACATGGACCACGATCTCTCTGGCCTTTTGGAGAATCCCAATGTCACATTCAAGGAAGCACAGATAAAATGCTATATGCTTCAACTACTGGAGGGCGTACGATATCTTCACGACAACAAGATCCTCCACAGAGATATGAAGGCCGCAAATCTTCTGATCAATAATAAGGGCATTCTTCAAATCGCAGATTTTGGTTTGGCGCGACATTATGACGAGCCAGTTCCAGTCGCCGGACGCGGGGGAGGTGAAGCAATGCGAGATTATACTACTCTTGTGGTAACCCGCTGGTACCGCCCCCCTGAGCTTCTCTTGCAGCTGAGAAAGTACACGACTGCTATTGATTTATGGGGAGTGGGGTCAGTATTCATCTTCCTTGTTCACTTGAATGTATGCTGAAATTGTTCCAGTTGCGTGTTTGGCGAGATGCTCATTGGGAAGCCAATTTTATCAGGGGACAGTGATGCCAATCAGCTCAAAATCATCTTTGATTTGGTGGGAACACCCACAGAAGAAACGATGCCTGGTTGGAGGTCCTTACCTGGTGCTGAAGGACTTCACTTCCCGCCACGCCCATCTGCATTGGGACAACGCTTTCGGGAGTATGCTCTCTCGGGATTAACCGTGATAATCATATTTGCTAACTTGTCATAAGATATGGATCTGGTGCTATCTCGCTTTTGGGTGAGCTACTCAAACTGGACTGGCGGAAAAGAGTCAATGCAATTGATGCTCTAAAGCATCCGTATTTCCGGAACTCACCCCTCCCCTCCAAACCAGGTGATTTGCCTACTTATGATGACTCTCATGAACTTGACCGAAGGAAGTTCAGAGGTCAAAAAGCTGCTCCGCCGCCAGCACCAAAAGGGGGTACTGTTGGCATGGGCCCTGCGCCTGGTTGGGGAGGTGAGCCCTCCGCAAACGGTAGTATGGGATATAGCAACGGCGATGGCTACAACGCCCATCGGCATACGAATGGTGGCAGCCGTTACCCCACTCATGGTGGGCAACGGAATGGTATTGCTCTGCAGGATGAAAGAAGGCCAGCGTGGGTAAGGGCCCGGGATGACCGTTCTGACACCAGACTCCCTCCAAGACCACCTCCAGGAGAATACTCTAGCTTTGACAGTGCAAGGAGCGACCGTCCGGATGGGTATCGATCCAGGTCCAGAGACCTAGACCGGGATCGTGTCCCACCTAGGAGTAGAGTTGGTGGCCCAGTTGTTGATACTTATATTCCTAGCTATAGTGGAGATATTGGTCGACCATCCCGAGAACGGGATGATCGACCGAGAGAAGAACGAGTTCCTCGAGATAGAGAAGATCGTCCCAGGGAACGAAGGCGCGATGACAGGGAAGATCGAAGACATGATCGGGACCATAATCGTGAAAGAATAGAATACGATGATCGTAGTAGGAGTGGGAGAACTCGAAGTAGAAGCCGTAGCCCAGTTAGGGAACGCGATAGGGACAGGCCGAGGGAGCGTGAGCCATTAGAAAGAGATAGGGATCGGAAAGGAGATGTATATCGGAGGTAAACAGCGGTGTTGGCTTGGTCTTACTTTTAATCTCTGGGTTGGTGGCAGTGAAGGTTAAGGATAGGATGACGATAACAGGGCAAGCCTAGTCAGGTGAACTGAACCGTATATTTTTACGTGTTCGAGGCGTTCGTGGGGCAAACACTGGGAGCTCGACCATAGGGCGTTTGTTTTCTCATAGAATACGTATAATCAATATAACCTTTAAATTGCACTCTATGTGTTTCATTGCTCTAGTTTGAGATTCATATTTACGTATTTTCATATCCTTTGTTATTAATTGGCGTGGTCACGTTAAAACAATACTTGGCCTTGTGTGTTAAGCCCATGGAGATTATTCCAACCAACCAACCTTTATTCCAGCATAATCAAGGACATAATCTACTAAAATCATCGGATATCAGTTGTCATTGGTGCTACTAGTTGGGAACAACCTCCGAAGTACAGGTATGGAAGGTCAGGTTGTTCAAAAAGTAAGACTTCATAAACTTTATTAAATCGAGAAGTGAATACAACAACTCTATGCTTCTCAACTATTAAATCTATAAGCTAATAAATCTAACGAGGCGCTAATTTGTACAAATTGTTTGTAATCTATTTGCTATGCTACAAACGAGGATTGTTACTCTTCGATGTGTGGCAATTCTGAACGCTCTTAGGACGGGTGAAATGCTATATAAAGCCATCAGCATAAGTCCCAACCGTTTTTCATGCACGCTGAGAGTTCAATATTGACACCAAAACCGAACTCCGAAGCTATGCTATTCCCATTTGACGACTACCGCCCAGTCAAGGAAAAAAGGTTGTCCCCAAGGCTAAGTTATACTAAAGAAGGGATTCACTGGGGTTGAACCTTTGGGACCGAAATTCTAGAAAATGAGTTAGTTATGAATATTAATTTTTGGGGCATGAACATATTCTGACTTCAGGAGCTCAAACTCATTATACTTCCTCAAGTACTTAAAACCACGGCGATAAGCTCTCAACATCTCTGCTGGTGTCCTGGTCTTAAATTTATGTCCGATCAGCTTTGTGATATTTGACGCATCATGAAACATTGGATCAAAAACGATTAGGTTTCTAGATCCGTCCGTCTTCTTCTCAACGCCAACTATAGTCAAAGAATGTCCTGCAGCTTTTCGTCAGCGCCAACCCGTTCTTTTGAAGAAGGCAAGGCTAGTTACCCGGATGCTGGAAATAAATGGGTGGTAGGGTTGTGCAGCGCACTTTAGGATTGTAATCCAAGCAATTGTTCGAGAAGTAGTTTTCTACTGCATTCAATAGAAGTTCATAGGCTGGTTTGGAATTTCCTTTTGATTTGAGTCCTTGGGCATCACAGCTAGAGAATGTCACAAGGCTGAATTATGGAAGGGATAGGTTAGAAAGCGCTTACCTGATACCAAGACTGCAGAGCATTGCTTGTGCCTTGGAATCGAATTAGCGAATGTGCATTCTTGTCAGGGGCTTGAAAGCTACATCTGGGGTTCCAATATATTTCCTTGTTCCGCGAATACCACCAGTTTCGATCCGTCCCTGAGCATTAATACCAAGATCCCACGCTTGTTCGATATATTCCTGAATTTGAAAGATTGTCGGGATCTTCTTTTCAAAAACTTCATGGCCTTGAGATTTAGCACCGATGATATAAGAACACATCATTTGGATATTCCGATACCCGCAAAATCCACCTGAAAACAATAAGTATGAGACTTAAAAAAAGAGACAGTAATTTTCGTTCACCTTCTCTCCGGAGCTTGGATACATGCTTGACAACTGGATCGCATAAGTATGCATAAGAGACACCCTCATCCTGATAAAGAAGTTGCTCAAGCACGGATACAATCCCATCCGTCATATTTGGACAGAATTTAACCTTTTTCAGCTTGCCAGAATCGCCGAGACTGTTGATAACTTTCGTTGCCCCATCTTCCTCTAGCAATTTGACAAGCCAGGAGGGCATCTGCTTCTCGTTCGCATGGGGGCCAAGCTCAGACTTCTGCCCATTATTAACACGTGACCTATATGAGGACGATGAGGCTTGTTACCCCAAGCCGTTTCCGAGCAACCTTTGATGGCGATGGAGCCTGAACGGCCTTTGAACTTTTCTCCGGCATTCTCAAGAGACCTCTCCATGCAGATTTCACCGAGGCTTGATGGTCCGGGGAGGATACGTGTGGAGGTTGCTGGTCGTAGTTCTCAACATTGTCTAGATTTTGAAGAGCATGAGGGAGCTTGCTATCGAAGGCAAGTTCAGAGTTTGCTTCCACTTTCATACGCTTTAAAGATCGCCCGGGCTCCTCACTTAAAAGTTGTTCTTCTCCGTGCATTTCAACGTGACTATCCAGTTCTGTGAGCAGGATTGCTTCACCACAGCCTTCCACGGGACAGCTGGCGTACTGGACATCCTGCTCATCGTCAAGAGCGACTAAAGCTGCAATACTGGCATCGTCTTTGGCGACAAATGGGGATTCTCCACCCTCCGCATGCAAGGTCTCCATGTGAAGCTATGATGAGGGCATGAGTGGGAATAACGCGTCAAGGCTCCGTCATACGGGACCATACCATAATTTGATAATCGCCATCAGCCTTAAAGCCGCAAAAGGGGCACAAAATGGCTTCCTCCTTCTCCATCGCGCACCACGCTCGGACTGGCCGTGTACTTTGCAGGCTCGTCAAAGAGGGCTGTTGCAGTCGCTATCGGCCAGTGCAAGTCGCTTTCTTTCATGCGAGCGGAGATGTACTTTCAGGGAGCCGCTTGCGGATGGGGGCAGCGAGAGAAGGTCAACAAAGGAGAGAAGGGAGGCGGATTACATTCTCCATGTACGTATGTGATGCGTTCGTTCTTGACGTTGAGGTGGCTGAGACGGGACGACGCTGCGGTAGGCAGATGAGATGTCGGACTCGCTTAGCGTTCCATGGCCAGTGAAGGAAGGTATTTATGGGTGGAGGGCATTCCACGTCCCACTCATAGAACGACACATTATTTCATCAGGTGCAAGTAGTTGATTCAGGGATATACCGCTAACATAGGATGTCTATCTCGCTCGACGGACTCTATCTACAATTTTTCTTTGCCATCACCAACAATCAGGTCAAATCAACCTCTACTGTTCCTCGACCTAATACCAGCTTCGTATCAGCTCCTCTCGGACCTAAACTTTGAGGTCCTTCAACTTGTCAACAGCTTCTGCAGGGGTAGCGGCTGCTGGCGCTCCCTTTGGTTTTGGTGCTTTGTCCGCCTTCCCCTTCGCCTTCTGGGATGTGGTGTCTTTGGGGAGGTCTTTGGTGAAAGGGATGAATTCGGGGGCTCCGGGAAGGTATTTTCGGAGAGGCTCGGGGACGTTGAAACCCTTTACGTGTGTTAATCATCAGTTCGCCGTTCTAACGGCGGAATACTTGCCTCTTCTGTCTGGAAGTTTTCTAACAAACAGCAAAGAGCTCTCTCAGTCGCACATAATGTTGAGTTGAGTGCGTGAACATACTTCTTCCGGATTTCGGTCTGAAGTTTAGCACTATATCGAATCTCGAGCGCACGAGATTGGTAGTCGGTACAATTCGAGCAAGAAACAAGTTCTTTGTACTCTCCCTGGAAGGGGAACCATGCTTCCAAATCAAACTTCTTGGCCGCAGCATTGTTAAGAGCACCAGAGACAATCGCAACAACTCGGTATGGAACCCCAAGGGTTTTGTAAAATTCTTCAGACACCTCAATCATATTATTGAACATTTCCCAGGACTTCTCTGGGTCGGTGAGTACAAATTGTTCAACCTATTCTGGTCAGCGAGAGTGAACAGCTAGCTCATTGATGTTGCATTACTTTTTCGAATTGATGAACTCGGAAGATACCCCAAGCATCTCGACCATGAGACCCAGCTTCTCTGCGGTAGCAAGAACTGAAGCCTGCATACCTGGAACCAATCCATTAGCTATGTAGCCAGCAACGTAAAGAATTAATACTGACTTGATTGGGAGATCCTTTGCGATGAGCCACTCATCCGCATGGAATGCTGAGATGGGCTGCTCTGATGTTGCAATTAGATATTTGTCACTTTCACCATCAACAACCTTATAAAGTTCCTCGTCGAAATCCTCCAATTGGGCTGTTTTGGACATATAGTCTTTTAGCATGAATTGAGGTGTTTGAAGTGGCGTGTATCCTCTGGAATCAAGAAACTCTAGTCCATAGTTGATTAAGGCTTGATTTAAGAATACTCCCCATTTGCGCAAGAAGTAACCTCTGTGTCCTACAACCTTAACACCTCTTTCCGGGTCATAACCATCCAATCTGGTCAGAACTTCGTGATGTGAAAGGACGTCGCGCTTTTCGACTTTGACACCCTCGGGGGCCCAGGTACGTTGGAGCTCGTTGTTATCCTGATCAATCAGTCAGACACTAGGATTAACGTGCACTTAAACAGAACGTACTTCATCGTTGTGTATTGGTACAGAGTCATGGACAATGTTGCCAATTGTGCCAATCTTCTTCTTCAAGATCAATTCCTTCTCGGCAGCCAATTCCAGTAGCCCCTTCTTCTCTTTGACCAGGTCGAGCTTTTGCTTCATCAAATCGTCCGCATTCTCCTCGGCCTTCCGCTTAACTCCAATTTGCTTCTGGGCTTCGTTGATCTTGGTATTTAGCTGGGTCGCGGCATATTGGGCTATATCTCTTCAGCATGGCCGTTCCCCAACCCGAGTATAATGGACTGACCTTTGCGATGATCCTCGTAAAGTGCGATGACCTCGTCGACCGCTTCTTCTGGGGCATAGCGACGTCTCTGAGACTCCTTGATCTTTTCAGGGTTTCCCCCTTTTTCTACAAGAAAGTCGATGATATCCAGCATGCTTGGAAATGGTGATTTGGTGCAGAGACAAGTTGTAGTTGGGGTGATTGTTTGACGGATTTTGACTCACGAGGAATATTTCAGCCTCTTGGTCCTGGTGGGGTTCTGGCGGTTCGTTGGCGGGGTTGCAGGGGTTGCAGGGGGGGTTGGGCCAGGCGCGCACGGGATTGCGAGGGAAACTCACCGTGATGCAATCATGCAATCCGCCTCGCGCGGGCCAGGATCTATATGGTCTTGGGGAGAGAGAGGCAAGGAAAGTGAAATCATGTCCTGAAGGCTGTGAAAGCGAGCCCGTAGGAGAACGGCGACAATATGAATTCCGAGGGCTTTCCGAACTATAAGGGTCGCCCTCCGAGGCAAAATGCAGGCAACGTCGATGGGATACAGCATGGATGAAGATATATGGCCGGAGAAGCTGCCGTAAACAACTGAAATGAATTCAAACCAACGACGTAGCAAAAGGAGAAAAGAGGAGGCTTGGATGTCACAGATTTTGGAGGGGCACATAGGAAATAGAGGTGGAAAGAAAGCTCCAGACAGGTGGTGATGGAGGCACCGTTCGAGGAACTATATATTCATCCCAGCATGTCTACCACCCGAACGCCACGACGAAGATCCTTCCCAGAGAAACGCCCACCGAAAATTAAATGGGCGTTGGGGCACTTCAGTTCTAATTTGGTTCCAAGCCCTCATCAATCCCCGCCCCCTTCTGCACAATCGTCATCCGTTCAAACGTCCCCCTAAATCTCTACATCACCTGGCAAGTCTTCCCCCCCGTAGGCTCATTGGGGTCTTGGGACTTCTCAATCTGCCCAATCATGAGGTCAAAGGCTTTGGAGACGTTCTCATTGTACCTCGCGCTGGCCTCGGTGTGTGCACAGTTGAACTTTTCTGCTAGAGCCTTCAGTTCCTCGGCCGATACTTGACGCTGGTCCGGACGCAGATCACTCTTGTTTCCCACCAGGACAATAGGAACCCATTCAGATCCCTAAGTCGATTAACACAGGAGAACTCTTATGGTAATTTCGGGAGAGTAGAGCTTACCAGGTGATTTAGGATTTTGTCTCGGATGACTTGCACCATCTCGAACGACTGTGCTGAGGCCACCGAATAGACGAGCATGTACCCGTGGATACCAATGAAATGCTTTGAGTTGAGGATGCTGTACTCATCCTGTTCGTCCTCTACCGTTAGCTATCCCACTCGATCCATCCATTCAGCACTTGCAATCACAACCAAGGGGCAAAGCCACGCACCTGACCAGCAGTGTCAATGATCTCGGTGGCATAGTCTTGATTCTTATGCTTGATAACTTTGCTAAAGGTATTTTCGATGGTGGGATAATAGCTTTCTACGAAATGTCCGTCCACGAATTGCACGGTGAGGGATGATTTGCCTAAATTTTCATGAGCCCTATGATGGTTTGGTGACGAGATGCTACAGCCACGCCAAACTCACCAACAGATCGGCTACCCACAATAGCAATCTTGCGTTGTTTGGGCGGTGAAGGCATATTTTTACTCAAACACGAAAACAAATATGGGGAGTTGATAGTGGTTTGACTGGAGATTAAGGTTGGTTGGGCATCAAATGTCTTGACTTCGGGTAGCGCCTTGCCGTGCTCTTATGGGCATAGGCGTGACGAGCGAGACAAGGCTGAAAGAAAGCCCGGGAATGCGCTAGGGAGCTCCTCTGGAACAAGGCCAGAAGATCTGCTGCGTCCCTCTAGTTTTACTACGGGGAATCGAGTCCAATGGGTGCGGCACTCGAGAAGGATCCGTGCTGGACCCTCGAGGACCGCAAAGCAGGATTGCGGCGAAAGATAGCACAAATGCGCTTTAGTCGACTAGCAGCGATCACGGGGCAAGGAGCCGGACTCCTTCAGCGAGCATTTGGATTTCACATTGATTTTAAACCGGATAGCTGTATCTACTACTCTAAAAATATTAGAAGTTCATACTCCCCCGTGTGTATTGCTATCATCCACGCAAAAGGGTATATTGTAAATAGAATAGACCGCGCCAACGAAGTCTCCCAATAAAAACAACCAATTATTCTTGAAGCGCCTTGATTTTGCACCTCTCTCCATTCGCGTTGATCCCATTTCACGTATATTCATAATGCATTGAGCTTGTTCACCAAGCTCTCAAGGCGCTCGGTCAATCCGGATTGCGGATTGTGATTGCCTCCATCTGCCGCAAGCTTGTCCACTGTTCGATGGTGACCAATGAATTCCTCGATGGATGCTAGCAAGGGCCTCAGTGTTTTTTGTGGCTGCTTGATTCGTATCCGCCTGTAGTTATCTGGAAGCAATGATAGATACCCAAGCAAAACAGAGAGGTAACCAAAGGCAACATTTTTCTGACTTTCTTCTAATGACTCGGCCTAGAACCGTTAGCAAATCCATTGAATAAGAAAACTCTAACACTATCGTAGCTTACAATAAAAGTTCCGGCCAGGTTGTCCATAAACGCTCCCAGCATTGCACTCAGGGGGTCATTTTCCTGTCCTTCCAAGGCCTGGAAACACTCTCGGGCAGTAGAGCTCCATTCAGCAAAGTTGATCATTACACCGAGCACGAGGACTAGATGGTCAACTGCGACAGTGAAATCATCCTCTGTCATGAAGCCTGAGATTTGCTTAAATCTAGCAACGACAACCTGTCCCATGGCAGCCATCAAACCTCCCCGAGCAAACACTTCTGAAGCTATGGGATTATTGTTAGTAACATTCAAAGTCAACCGCAATAGTAAGAGTTGTAGGACGCCGAAATCTCTTAGAGGTTTAGATAGTGCAACCTCCAATGTATTGGCAACAATGGGAAGGTAGTCACTGATCCAAATTGACTCATCATGAACAGTTCGTGCTACTATCGAGTGCGACTCCAGGGCAGACAACGCTAGGTAGAAGTCGATTGCCTGCTTCTCCTTTGGAAGCTTCCATGATTGTTCATCCGAAGCGGAATTTACAAGAGTAAAGAGATTCGTGGTCAATTCTTTCGAAAATATATCACCGGAACTGCCGGCTTCTCTTGTTTGCCGCACCATCAACTCAAGACATTTTAATGCCATGGTCCGTGGTGAAAGAGTCAGAGGCTGTAGATCCTCCCAAATAGGTAACTGAAGAATGCTCTCATGATACTCAGCGAGTAAATTTTGTGCGACTTTGGACATGTTGGTTTTCCGATCCTTGCATATTGCGAGAATGCTCGATTGACTTTCGAGTTGCCTGATAAGGAGGCGTGTTACACCCTGTCTGCGAAGGTGGGCGACGATATGTGGCATATGGTGATCTGTCAAGACGGATACCAACAAGGCGACCAAAAGAAACCCATTTACAATGTCCTTCTCGAGGCCAAGATGAACGAAAATTTGTTGCTCGACACCATTGGCACGGAATTGCCTCGCAAAGTTCTTTTCCCGGATCTTGCTTGAAAGATCCAGCAACCCAGACCTTCTCATAGATAGTGGTGCACTTGGATCTCCAATTCGATCGAGGAAATCTTGGACTTCGTCGAGGAAGCGGTTGACAGCGCCAGCCTGTCGAAGTTCATGAACACTCCGCACGGCGGCACTGTTACTTTCGTCATCTTCAACTTCTTCGTTAGAATTGACCAGAGACTGGAGCTTTGGTATCAAACCATGGGTAACCCGCCTTCGTCGCGGCGCTTGTGTTGACTGAATTGGCATGTCGAGTGCCAATTCGGCCATGAGATCGGCCTCGGCTAACATTGACCTTTGTTTGCTATAAGTAACCTTGGGGCCCATTGTTTGAGAGGCTTGGCTATCGGCTAAAGGAGGTTGGATAAGTTGTGGTTCAGGCACAATACTCCGCTGTCTGGTCATGGGCTCTAGAGAAGCTTCTGATTCTGACAATGAATTGATGACACTTTCCTCGTAGTTTTCAGAGTCTTCGTCTTGGTTGATCCCCCAAGCAGTAGCCTGTTCTACAAGAGTGTCGATTAATCTTCGGCGGGGGGCGCCTTGAGTAACGTTTCGAGGACTCTGCCATGAGGAATTTAGTCGTGAGGAGGCGGATATTTTAGCATCACGCAGGATTTTAGGGGTTGTAATACGTTGGTCCATGCCTCCATGGGTCTTGTCATTATTGACTGCCGAATTTAAGAGTCCTTTCCAGATTGTTACCCCATTGGGAGAAAAACAAGGTCCTGTTGAGTCGACATCTATCATATCCACATCACTTAATGGAGGAGATGGCGTCCCATACTCGTTCTGAATAACTGTTTCTGCTTTCTTCGGGGTTACAGATGGTCTAGCTTGGTATGAAGAGGCTGGTAGCTTAGGTCGCGCTGCTACTTTGATTAACCTTCCATCGGCTTTGGGAGGAATAGCTCGTCGTTTCGCCAGGGGGGAAATCGGTTGAATAGTTGCAGGCGCGGATAGAGAAGGTGCTAGAGCCTTCTTGTTGGCGAGCTTACTTATTGGTGAAAGTTTTATCCTTTTCCTACTCTCTGTATCTTCAGATATCGTTGGGCAGGGCCTTACGATACCGATAGTCTTGGATTGCGAATTAAGAATTGCATTATGTCTTGTTTTTTGTTTAAAGCTGAGCACATGCATGGGCGCCTCCTCGCTACTCAACGGTAAATCGAAAATATTATCCTCAAAAATTGGATTAGGTGGAGGGATTATGGGCACCAGCCTCTTCGGCAGTGGCTTCCTCTCTGAACGTGTCTTTGAAGATAGCTTAGTATGCGTAACCACCGCCGGGGCCTCATCATCGCTTTCTAACATATCAAAGACGTCACCCTTTGCAATTGATGGTGGAGCAGCTCTTGGAGGTGAAATTTTTTGGGATAGCTTTGATACCTTAGAATTTGTTGCTCGGGAGACAGCTCCTTTTTGAACTGGTTTCCTGCTGTTTCTTTCTGTAGCTACTTTGTCCAAATTATTCTTGGCCCCTTTTGAATTGGTCGTAGCCGTTGAGGATTTAGACGTCGATTTACGGGGAGGAGGCTTTGAATGTAAGGCTTCTACCTGCTGATTTGCGATTCTATCTGGACGGGACGGAGGAAACCCCTCCTCCATGGGTGATATATTAGTTCTGCCTTGAGCCTGCCCAGGGACCGATTCTGTTGATGAGGTCATTCTCGCTGCTGGTTTATGTGGCAGAGAGTGTGTCTTCTGAATATCTGGACGCCAAATGGCAATGGGCTTCTTCACGAGTCGAGGCGCATCAGCCTTAGTTGACGGAGAGTCAACCTCGTCCTCTACTGATTGAAACTCTGAGACATGCCCAGCCGAGGTCGGTCCCAAGCATTCGCTGGCTGGTGGATCAGATGTATGCCTGCTCTTGAGCTCTTGTCCATAGCTTATCGACTCGAGTGAAGTGCCTGTGAATCCAGGAATGCGCCGTCTCCCCGCCTTGCCATATGTCGCGATCCTTTTCCGTGGTACGGCAACCTGATAGAACCCCTCCATATTGGCCACCAGCTCGGGAAGTTTCGAGGCTGCGTAAGCTGTGTTGGCTTCGCAGTTGCAAGTGAACAAGCGCGATGGTTGTGGGATTGCCCACTAGCTCAACATGACGAAGGGGAAGGCGGAATGGATGCGTCGAGGGTACTAGGCGGTGTGCTCAGGAAGTTGTCGCAGCTACTGGGCGGTCAATCTCCAATGCCAGCACCAGATTGAGCAGCTATTTCGAGGGAGTGTTGGGGATTCGTTGGGACCGTGAAGTTTGGAACAAATACGCAGGCGCCAGTGAGGATCGCGTCTCACTGGAGGAAGGGAGAGACGTGAAGGACGGGCGCGCAGTTCACACAGGCGGGCAGAGGCTGTACTGTGCAGAAAGGTGAAGGTGAAGAGTGTAGATGGAGGCGCAGACAGCGGAGTGTGAAACGGGATCGCGATATCGTTTCGGCCGATGTTGTTGTCGGCCGCAGCCTTCCTGTGAGCCCCAGTCGCGTTTTGTTGGTACCCCAATTCTTCTTCGCGGTGCCGCTATGAGGCTCCTTAGTCATCTGGGCCACCAACCCGAACTCGCTGTCTCCCCCATTCAGGAATCAGCAGGTCTGGGCTTATCTTCTGCTGGCTACCACTTTTGAATGTTTGAGGGAGTATATGAAGCCCGCTGTCCCGTACCCTGACTGTTTCCTGCCCGTTTTGCCCGACAGCATTTTTTTCATAGATTTGCGCCTGTATCTATCCCCGTCAGAATCGCTTGCTAGACCACACTGATTAGGACGGGCTCATACCCAAAAATCGACGGCCTTATAAAACCCATCTTTTCTTCTCAGCTAACAAATCGGGCTGGTCGCTTCACACCCCCCCCCCTCTTTTTCGCCCATTTTACACAGATCCTCAACCTGTACTTCAACTCTGTCAAAATGGCTTCCACCACAATAGGCCCAGTTTCCCCAAAGCAATGTGTGGGACCAGATTATCGTCCGGAACAGCAGAAGCCAACCGCAACCGTATCTACTGAGGTGTCCTTCGAGAATGTTCACACTCTACCGCAAACACCACAGCTGATTGCTCTTCTCACGTTGGTCCTATCAGACCTCATCGAGTGGGTGTAATTTTACTAACTACGAGGCTCTCCTAGTATGATCAGAGACAAGAACACCGACCGAGCAGACTTCATCTTCTATTCGAATCGTATCATCCGTCTGCTTGTCGAAGAGGGCTTGAACCACTTACCGGTAGTGGAGCACACCGTGACTACTCCCGTTGGCCGGACTTATGCAGGTGTTATGTTCCAGGGTAAGATCTGTGGGGTCTCAATTATGAGGGCAGGAGAAGCCATGGAACAAGGCCTTCGAGATTGCTGCCGCTCAGTCAGAATTGGAAAGATCTTGATTCAAAGAGACGAGGAAACATCGTTGCCAAAGTTATTCTATGACAAGCTTCCCGAGGATATTTCTGACCGATGGACCCTCCTGCTAGATCCCATGTTCGCAACTGGTATACTCCTCCTCGAAGATAAATGAATAGCTAGAACTAACGAATGCAGGGGGCTCAGCTATAATGGCTGTTGACGTGCTAAAGTCTCGGGGCGTCCCTGAGGAACGAATCATCTTCTTGAATCTCATCGCCAGCCCAGAAGGCATCGAAAAATTTGCGAAGAAATTCCCTAAGGCGAGAGTTGTCACTGCATTCATCGATCAGGTTAGTCGCTAATCTATATCAAATTTATGAACCCAAAGGCTAACCATTTCCAAGGGGCTTGACGAGAAGAAGTAAGTTGGTTACAAAGAGTTTCCGAGCAATACTAACATTTCTTTGCAGTTACATTGTGCCAGGTCTAGGAGACTTTGGGGACAGATTTTACACTATGTAGGGGTCTGTTGGACTTGACCTGATTAGACATTTGACGTGGTGAGTTTGTCTCTCTGCTAAAGTAGTAGAAGCAAGAAACCAAGGCTGGATGGTACGGAGGCTTTGCATAATATCAAGGCTTGACTGTTTCCACGGCCACTTAGATCATCTCCCGCAGAATCACGCGATCAGATAAAGTATTGATCTGTCTCAAAAGAACTGTCCCCATGTGCTTGATCCCAATGTGCATCCAAACGCCCTGAATAAATTTCCATACTCCCCATCCTAGACTTTATTTTGCCCTAGTAATCATCATCTGCAGCTACCTCTCCACCACCGTAGCCCCCACCATCATCATCGTCAATCATATCGTCTTCGTCCTCGTCATCGCCCTTGCTCCTGCCCGCACCCGATCTGCCTAAAGCTGGGGCACGGGAAGGTGCAAAATCTCCACCACCACCTTCATTGCCCTCCTTTGCAACCGCATCACAAGCATCTACCCAATCTGCATAAACATCTACCGGAGCCGAGAGATCTATCAACATCAGCATACATATAACTTTTGGCGCAAACCAGGGTGATAATTACTGACAATTGACGGAGCATTGGAACTGCTGGTTGCAGACCTTGCAATTCAGCTGGCCCACGCCTGCCTTCTTGTCGATTTTGACGGCAACCGACTTCTCATGGTTGCAAAACAGACATGCAAAAGTCGTGGCGAGAGGCTCGTTCTGTGGGAGCGGTTAGAGTCTGGGCCAGCGCAGAGCACTGAAGGAGACTGACTTTCTTGGGGCCCGTAGGCTTCTTGGCCGCCTTCTTGCGTTTGCCCTAGACGGTGGATGAGAACCAGGCGAGAGGAGCACACATGCGGGTCGTCCTTACCATGTTGACGCGCTCGACTTCGTTGTGGTGTTGTCGGTGTCGTGCAGAGGACGGTGCAACAATCGCCGTCGGCACCGCACGATAGCTTCTGGACGAGGTCTGGTCCATGCAAGGAGTGCGGCGCGGGCGTATCAATATATGGCGTGCATATATGTAGACTGCCGTTCTGGGGTGAGGCTTGGCACTGGCGATAAGATAAGCGCAAGGAGGGGTCTTGCTCTCTTGGGCCTCGCGGGGCCTGGAGAGTGGAGGGAGGAAGCTCTGGGATAGGGATAGGGATGGGCATGGGCATAGGCATAGGCATAGGCAGAGGTATAAAGGCACCTCCCAGTGCCGTCTCTGTCCGCTCTCGTCTTCGCTCTGCTCGCGTGTGTTTGCGGCCAGCCATCGTCGTCCTTTGTTACCTCCGTACACCGTCTTTCAATACTCCTGTCCTGGCGGCCACCGACTGTCCAACAACTGTCCAACAACTGCATCCCGCCATTCCACACCTGCAGTAAACCACCCGGCTTGCTTCCCCAGACCAAGTACCACCGCCGCACTGCCAGCAGTCGGCACCCTTCACGTGCCGGTGCCAGCCAGAATTCCTACTTGAAGCCAACGTTCCTCGCACATCCATTTACTTCTTTTCCTTCTCCCTCTCCCAGAACTCGCCGTTACCCTTCGTCCGCTTTCTAGAATCCAGAACATAATCGAGAAAGAAACCATGGCAGCTCCACCATCCGACCAGGCCGCACTCTTGAAGGAGGTGCTGGATGCGGTCAAGGCTTTGCAGGTCAACCAGGTGCAGTTAGCCTCCAATGTGGATGCCATCTCAGGCCGGGTCAATGTGCTCGCAGGCATGAAGGAGGTCCGCGATGTTGCAAGCAGCTCGTTCTTGATTCCTGTAAAGAAAACACAGCCTCCTCAGAGCGGTACTGAAACCCCATCTGAAAATGTCGTGCCACAATCTCCCTCACTTCCTGCTACCGAGCTTGAGACTGAGCCGTCACCTTCTAAGATAGCTCAGGCTCGGGCTCCCAGCGTAACCTCGAGGATCATCCTCACGTATGTTTTGACCGTCATCGAGTTCCACTTGCAAACTTTCTGACATGTGTAGTACGTATCCTGGGCAATCTGGTATCAACCCACTTCCCATGGACTGGGGTCACAAGGATCCTCAAAAGAGAGGCCCGGTTGTCGTTTCGAGATCATCCACTACCATCAGGAGAAGAAATGGTGAGCCGCACAAAACTCCCGGGCCTATTAAGATGCTGACCTTCATTGATAGCTATTGGGGGTAAGCATATTTGTATCACTGCAACGTGGTTATGACTAAACTCACTACCAGCTCACGGTGGATCGTACTCCATCTATTATGCCCTCGCTGTTGCTAGCAATGAGATCAAGCTAGATTATAGGTATGAGATGGAGACTTCACTTACTATCCCTATCAATTCGGGATGTTTCACAGCTAAAACATATCTCAAGACCGGATTTTACCAACACCGAGCCAGCAGCGAATATAGGACCATTCCCACAGTGGGCTGACAAGAAGAAGATTGTGTCGATGGATCCGCTCGGCCATCTTGGACCTTGGCTTTTCAAAGACACCATTGACAAGGAAAATGGTACGTAGTGCCCATTGCAAACTTACAGGAATGCGGCTAACTATGCGCAGTTGACATTCGACCGACTATTGGTAGACATCTAGAGTATAATTGAGTTATGATTTGTTGGCTAACTCTTGGTATAGCTATCACTAGAGCTCATATGAAGGTTTGAAATAGAGATTAGGCAGGGTCATCAAGCTAACAATTTATAAGTTGCCAGAACTGGAACAGAGCGTAAAGGAGGGTCGCCTGTGGGTAGCCAAATCTGCTCATGTGGACATAGTTGACTAATTCCCAACAGTGTACCCGATGGTAAAGTGTGCCTCAACGAGGCCGGTGAGTTGGCTGTAACAAAATTTGCTGTAGAGCCGGTAAGTTTCTCAGCTCAGTATGAGAACCCATTTCTGACAGCCTGTTAGGTCTGGTATCTTCCTGGTGTTGCGGAGCGATTTGGGATAGGTAAAGTCCCTCATCCATTTTGGGATCAGCAGTATCTTATACTCTTTCAGACGAAGGATCTCTTCGAAGGTCTTTGTTCGAGCACACTGGTGGATCGTATCCGGAGTTGATCACAAGGGGCGATATCAAATTGTTCTTGCCACCAATCGGTAGGTTTTCTCCAACCAAACATGCAAGCAGATCTAATATGTCCAGGCGGCCTTACGGTGTACTGTTTCGGAGACCCAGCGAAAATGTCAGATGAGAGCGTACGACTTGCGTTGCGAGTTCACGACGAGGTGAGAAACTCGCCATCCATTTTCCCTGTCGAGATTTCATGAACCTCAATTTGACTTGACAATAGTGTAACGGAAGTGACGTGTTCGGGTCTGACATCTGCACGTGCCGCCCATATCTCATCTACGGAATCGAGGAAGCTGTGAAGGAGGCACAAAAGGTAGGCCAATGCATATCCAACAGCCAGTCTGATGGGTCGTCGCTAACTTCTGCAGGGAGGGAGTGGGGTTGTCATCTACTTCCGCAAGGAGGGCCGAGCTCTTGGTGAAGTTACGAAGGTAATTGACCCTGTGCAAGCTTCCACAGAGCAGCTGCCGCCACCCATATACCACCCAAATCACCCCCATCTGGATACTCTTGCATATCCCGCACTTTTTTTTCACGATCCTCCACATCGGATCCCCCACACGATCTTGACCATCCAATCCTGATGGCTGCCCCCATGGATTCGTTGTCCTACATGAGACCACTTTCTAATTTTTTAAATGTAGTATCTCGTCTATAACGCTAGAAAACGTGGATTAGATCGTGCTTCAGAGTATTTCAAGCGCACCGAGAATGTTGCGGGTGTGAAAGATATGCGATTCCAGGCGCTGATGCCCGATATCCTCCACTGGCTGGGTATAAAGAAGATTGATAGAATGTTGAGCATGAGCAAGTGAGTCTCAACAAAGCTCCCCGATGCGTGATTTATGAGCACTAACGGTCCCACAGTATGAAGCATGATGCCATCGTCAGTCAAGGGTAATATTTCTCCCCACGTCCTTTATCCATGCTGGTCATACTGACAGGCTGCAGTATTCCCATCCTCGAACGAGTCGAGCTTCCCGAATCCTGGATTCCCGCGGATTCGAGGGTTGAGATAGATGCGAAAATTACCGCAGGTCAGTTTTCTCCGTCCTCCATCCCTGTCCCTCACCTCTGTCGTTGATAGGGCTGAATGCCGTGCCAGGATACTTTACGACCGGTCATCGAATGACGGAAGAGGAGCTCGCCGCTGTCCAAGGACGAAGCTGGGAAGAGTGAGTCCTCCTTTGAGCAAGAACAGGACGCAGCTAACCCGTGCAGTATCGATCACTAATATCACGCGCCGGAAAGAGAAGAAACTCTGACGACTCGGGCCGCTGGCGCTGGAGTGTACCTGCATGGAGGCCCGACAGCTGTCTAGCTCAGGACTGACTCAAGAGTTGCAACACCGCTGTTTTCACCGAAGGAGAAATATGGGATATTACCTACTGTAGCTAGCCCGTGCGCCACGATCAGATAGCACAGATAGAATGGATAAAAAGCTTCAATTGCAACACATCTAGAGTGGCCAATAATGCGCGAGGACCGGGAACACGGGCGGGGGGGTGCAGAGAGTCGCAGACTCACTCGCAGCATCATGAGGTTGTGGGTGGTGGGTGGTGCAGCGCTGTGCTGTGCTGCCGTGGACAAGTGAGGGTGGGCCGGCTCCACTCACCCACAGAAAAAGACGAGGCGAGGACTCGCGAATCCAGTTGTGGCCTCCACGACTCTGGCCTGCAGCAGCTCCGCACCCACTCTGCTCACGGGCTGACATGTGGCGGCACTCTGTTAGAGGAGATGGGGTAGTTCCCCAGCGTGTTGCTGGAGGGCTGCGTTTGGCGGTACGATCGCCTGCTGGCCGTTTTCCTGCTTATATGGGGGATGTCGCTGGGTCGCCCGGCGCTGCAGCTACGAAGTCCCAGGTTGATCTCTATTCTGCTCTCCATCCCTCACCAGCCAGACCATCTCCGCCCGCGAGAACCTTGAGAACATAACCCTCTCCTCCCCCACCCAAACACCTAGGCATCCAGAAGCCCTTGGACACCTATCCCGCCCCGATTGACGTTGATCCCCGAGTCTCGACCTGCCTGTTATTCAGCCGGCCGCCTTCGTCTCGTTCAAATACCTTCCAAACCACACATCTCCATCACTGCACCACTACCATGGCCTCCAAGTCCCAATCGAGAGGAGGCTCCCCAGCAGCACGACGGCCAAAATTCATGAGAGCGAGTGCGACAGCGCCTTCCCTGGCCACCTCCAACGCATCCAGGAAAGACCTCGCCAGCCTACAAAATTCGAGGGCAAGCGCAGCGACACTGTTGACCCGCGTGGCCAGTTATTCTTCTGCACAACAGAGCTACGAGAGAACCCACAGAGCATCAGTGGGGAGCATTTGCTCGACTTCGGGGCAACGGAGTCCCACGAGTGCATCTTCGGAAAGGAAAGAGCCGTTTGAGATCGTTATCCAGCAATGTAGGAAATTTCTCACCCAATTGACTTAAACAAGAATACTAATTCATGATCAGGTGGGAATTATTATAGCTTCCCCAGCTTCGAAGACTTCCAGGACTACCAGGAAAATGAGGAGAGGAGAAACAGCAGGCAGGAGAACAGAGTGCCGTAATGCAACTCTGACAACAAGATGAAGTACTATGATGGAACGATATGATGTGATATGAATCGGTGTAATGGATAAAATGGAAGACAGTCAGCTGTCTGGGAGGCCTAGTCGACGACGAGGAGGGGAAATATCCCTGGCTTTCTTTTGGGATCGGGAGTGCAAAAGGCACCCGAGTGTACCGGTATTCTGGCGTTCGGCGCATTCGGAACGGGTTGGAACACGAACATAAGGCGTACGGATGAATAATGGGTTGAAGGGAGTTTGGTTGTATGTAAGGCACCTGATGGAATGGGTGTGGCCACACCGCCATCGGCCATCTGTATTTAATGGAAATGCACAACCCACTTGTATATCAGGTTATTGACAGCGTGTGATTGACAACGAATTGCTTCCCTACGGTAGGACGCCTGGAGACATTCGTCATACGCGAAGCTTGACCGATCGTTTGGGGTATGTAGACCAGATCTGCTAAAACGCGGGGTTTGGACAGTAGGTCTAACGTTACCTCCTCTTGATACATTCAATATCTAGGTGAGTTCCTAAGTTGAAGGACGTAGTTGGCTTGCTGCTCGGTCTGGGAAACACAGCCGAAACTAAGCCTGAAATCTCATGTATGATGCATCGGAATTCATGCCTCCTGCGGTTAGATATTTTCCATATCTGAGAGAGGCTTCTGAGATTTCCTGTATGCTCCATGGTAACGTTTGACTGCTGTGTCAAAGATCCTGCACCACGAAAACGTTGCCTTGATTATAAACGAGCCCTATAGCAAATGGGTTTATGGCGGCTCCCGGGATAATCTTGGCGGAGCACACTATAGTCGTATTGGCCGTGAATAGTATTTTTGGTTTTCTCGGGGGATGCGCAAGAGCCCACCGAAAAATGTTGTTGCTGTGATTGATGAGATGAAATTGTTCTCCAAACGCTGGGGACGACAGGGTTATGCACAAGCAGTCTTCGCTAGCTAGTCCAACTCACACTGCCCATTTAGAGAGGAGTCCAGTAGGGGGAATAGGGGTGCAATTGACTCTCTTTCTTTGCGAGTAATAGTGGCGACGTCGCGGTGGTGTTATTGACGTGCAACAGTAAGGTGGCGAGTATACTTGACCGTACAAGGTGGACATTTTGCTCTCGCTTAATCGCGCTAGCGTGCTTGCCTCTGCGCACACATCAACTTTCTTGACTTTCGCGAATTTCACGACAATCTCTTTCGACCTTCGACTTCGACAACACAGCGACCAGATTACATATCGCAATCATGGCCGTCGGAAAGTAAGTCCCTCTTACCTATTACACTCACCATCACCGTCGAGTCGCAGAGCAGCTGGAATTGCAATGGCTGGCGGGGAAATGTCTTGCAGAGACGAGAGTCTGACAAGACGACAGGAACAAGCGCCTTTCGAAGGGCAAGAAGGGCCTCAAGAAGAAGACAGTGGATCCCTTCACCCGCAAGGACTGGTACCAAATTAAGGTTGGTACAATGGGGTTCTTTTAGGGATAAAATAGAGATTAACCATCACACAGGCTCCATCCACATTCCAGATCAGAGAGTACGAAATCCGCCTTCTGTCAACCTCCCCGGTTTACTAATGATCTAACAGTGTCGGAAAGACACTCGTCAACCGCACAACTGGCCTCAAGAACGCAAACGATGCCTTGAAAGGTAGAGTCTTCGAGGTCTCTTTGGCAGATCTCCAAAAAGATGAGGACCACGCTTTCCGAAAGATCAAGCTCCGTGTCGATGAGGTTCAGGGAAAAAACTGCTTGACCAACTTCCACGGTCTCGACTTCACATCAGACAAGCTCCGTTCGCTCGTTCGAAAGTGGCAAACCTTGATTGAGGCCAACGTCACAGTCAAGACCACCGACGACTACCTCCTTCGATTATTCGCAATTGCGTTCACTAAGCGTCGCCCCAACCAAATCAAGAAGACCACTTACGCTGCATCCTCCCAGATCAGAGCCATCCGAAGAAAGATGACCGAGATAATCACCCGGGAAGCATCCAGCTGCACCCTCGCACAACTCACCGCCAAGCTTATCCCGGAAGTCATCGGTCGTGAAATCGAGAAGGCCACCCAAGGCATTTACCCATTACAAAATGTGGGTCCACTCGATATTTAATGGAAGGTCGAATGCTAATAGTATGTAGGTTCACATACGCAAAGTCAAGCTCTTGAAGCCACCAAAATTCGATCTTGGCTCTCTCCTTAACCTCCACGGCGAGTCGAACACAGATGCTGAGACAGGTCAAAAGGTCGAACGGGAATTTAAGGAAACGGTGTTGACGGAGGTATAAATGGTTGGTGTCAGATACGGGGTTTCTACTGGCCATTTGCATTTAGTCAGGTCTTTGCTCGGGGCATTTGGTGTGACTTGTGTGCCGGTATGGCATAGGGCCAGCAAATAAATTCCAAAAATTTCCAAATTATTCCAGCCCTTTTCTCCAAGTGAAGGCCTAGATCTGTAATTTATTTGGTGGAACGTTAAAAGCTTGGCAGGTCTGACGTCGTGATTCACAACCCCTGTACTCCGTACAATGTCCAACTGACAATTCAATTTTACACTCTAAGCTGCTGTTAAATCTCAACAACTATTCGTAGTTCGACAACACAACACAAAATGGCCTCTGACGAATCTCTCCCCACACTGAAGATCCTCATGATCGGTCCTTCTGGTGCAGGGAAGTCGGCATGTACGTACTTCATGTAAGCCTAAATAATGTACACTCCATACTGACAATCCAGTACTTATACGGTATTGCGATGATCAATTTGATTCGGAATCTTCGACTGCCACTATAGGCGTAGACTTTAAAGTATACTCTCCAGAAGTTCCTGGGAGTCTTTACTCATTATGCTAACCTTTTCCCACCAGATGAAGAAACTTTCCGTCCATGGTAAAGCCTACCGCCTAAACCTCCTCGATACTGCTGGGCAGGAACGATTCCGTACCTTATCAAATAGCTATTATCGTGGCGCTCATGGTGTAATACTCGTCTATGATATCTCCAACCGGGAATCTTTTTATGCGATGGAAAGGTGGTTTGAAGAAGCGGAATCGAATGCTATGCCTGGGGCTGTAATGTACCTTGTTGGAAGTAAGTTAGATAAAACGAATGGGAGGACAGTTAAGGTTGAAGAGGGACAGAGGTTGGCGGAAAGTCATGGAGCGGGGTTCTGTGAGGTTAGTAGTAAGACGAAAGAGAATGTGAGGGTGCCTTTTGTGGAGATTGTGGGGGAGATTGTGAGGAGGCCGGAACTTTTGAAGGCGGGGACAAGGAGGGGGACTGGGACTGTGGTGGTTGGGGGAGATGGTGCTGCGGGTGGTTGTGCTTGTTAAAGAAAGATTAGGGTTGAACATGGGGACTTTGAGACTGGAACTGGATATCACGGTCGGCGTTCGGGAGATAGGATGGATACAGTATGGGGATGGGCATGATACCCTTATACATTAGAGTGTACATTCCTATCTATTCTTTTGGTCTAAGGAATTCTACGACGGCTTTCGAAAGAGTTAGCACCTCAGGATCCGTATAGCAAGAAATTTTAGGATAGACTTACCTTGTCTAAATGCTTCTGGTTGCTCTGAGATGAGCCAGTGACCCGCGTCAACATCTGCTAGCTCAAATCTTGGAAAAAATTGCCCGATTATAGGAAGGGTTTCGTCAGGAACGTATTTACTCTGAGTCCCCCGAACGAAGAGAGCGCGTTTCTCAAAGCGTACTTCGCTTGGGTCTTTATATGGAAAGTCACCGAGGTTGTCAAGTGTAGACGCTAATATCCTAAGTGGAATTTTGAATTTTTGTGTCTTCTCATCCGTAGGTCTGTAGAGATTTCCAAGCAGAAATTGTCGAATTGGAAGTGACTGTAATACTGCATCAATACACTACTCCTTAATCCTCTTAGAATAGATTTACCTCTTCATACTCTTTCAATATCTCATCTGCCTCGGCCTGTCTAGTTACGCCTGCATCCTCGATTCTCTTCATGGCTTGGATATATTTTCCGAAATTTCCGAGCAGGGCAGCATCTATGGGGGCATTATCAACTGAAATAATATCGTCTATTAATTCTGGAGTTCGAAGGGCTAGTGTCATGGCAGTTTTCGCTCCCCTGGGCAACTTTAGCTATGTACACCATAAGGAATTTGGAAAACTCTACATTGAGTGCCCAATTAATGTGACATCCTTAAGGTTATGTTCGCCGATAAATCCGACAACGTCGTCCGCCATCGAAACATAGTCGTGGTTGGGATTATGAGGGGAGTCTCCATGGTTACGAAGATCCTAGAGTCTAATTGGTATACATCATCATAATAACGAGTACGGTTTGACTCACCACAGCATAAACTGGTCTTCCTAAGTCTCTAGCAAGAGCTCTAGGGGAAGATGATCAGTAAGGAGAACCTCCATTTTCGACTATGGGACTAAAATTACTTACTTACTGATGCTCCTATTGTTCTTTTTAGATCCAAAAAGGCCATGCATGAAAACAATCGCACCAGGACCAGGAGAGGGTTTTGATGGCTCATGAATATCATAAGCAAGTGAGACTCGGGGGACCGATGTATATGTGTTTAAGGAGCCCCATGTTGGTGGAGGCCGTTTGAAGGTTCTCGAAAATGCCAATCGTGGAGGCATGACTAGAAACCTCCCTCGGTGATAGAATTAAGAGTTGAGAAGTAGATACTAAGGATGTTGTTTCCGGAGATGGGGTATTAAAAATTTCGGAGTCACCGAAATAAGTTGTCAGCCTCGGCCGCAAGGCTGCCATCTTAAATACATATTCAGTAGGCCCAACAACGATTCTTATTTTGATTTTAGGTCAGAGAGTTGATTTCACATTGGGATTCCACAACTATAGGGTTGAGTGAGGATATGGCTACCCTTTCTGTTTGCAATGGTTATCTAAGTCAACTATTATTCAACGAACCTCTGTCTCTCTCCATTAGACCCTATTATTTTGGGTCACTTCCGTCATCCTAGAAGCCAATGCTTCCGAAATGCCTCCATCATGAGTGTCAGACGCTCTGTACCACCAATGCAGCCTAGGAACCTGATGGATTTTTACATATGCTGCTTCTAACACTGACTAGTTTGTAGCAACACCACGAGATTGTAAGTACTCCTTGCGGTATTGGTTGCTATCAAGTTCAGGGCCCCGGTTTAGTGGTGTCCATTTCGGCTCCTCCTTGAAGAGTCGCATTGCAGTAATATACTATTTGATATTAGCTATTATTCAGGATGGTTTCGAGACGAGTTCCACCTACATTCTTGGTGTCTGTTGTGAAGCGATGATAAATGCCGGCAGGGAGAATCTCAAGGGAGTTAGCAAGGCACCATGAAACCAGTAGAGCAGACGTACGATCAAATCATCCTTTTCCAATTGAATTCGAACCCACTCATCATCCTCACTTCGCACATCGAAGAAACCTGTACCATCTCTGATATATCGAATCTCTTCATCCTCGTGCAAGTGCTCGTTGAAGAACATCTTGACCTTTTCTTCGTAGACGTCCCCCATTTTCTCTGGCGAAACCGTTATCACATCCCGATTTTTGTAGTGTCGTTCCGTTGCGATCTTGTCTACTTCACTTTCATCGGGCACGCGGTGGTAGAGGACTCCGAGCTTCTGGAGATAGTCCTGAGTGACGGGTCTTCCGGAATCATGGGGTTCTCTCTGGTCGCCCTAGGGCTAGTCAGTAGAGCGTCGAGAGAATTTGAGCAATGACTGTACCTCGTGATTATCGAACCAATAGGCCTTCATTTTTGCAGATTTAGTAGGGCTGGAACACTGTATAGAGCTTGAGCAGAGTTTTGTCGCCACAGAAGGAACGAGCCAATTCTCCTTGAGGTATAGGGAGTATGTCAGCTTGGAGGTGAATATTCAGCCACTTCGGTGTGCCCCTCAATTCGTCATTGCAGGTGACTGTGGCTGACCCTGTAGTAACCCCGCATTCACACATGCCATAATGACTTCCAATCAGCTCAATGGGGAGCACCACCCACTATAACTTCGCAGACAAATGCTAGCATGGACAGAATACAAGAAGCGGCGGGAAAATCGGGGATGTCTCTCATGAAATATGGCGCACTGAAATAGGACAAGCATTTTAATTTATGTTCGGAAGGTCTTGATTATGGTGAATCATGCTTGTAGGGCCAACTCCGTTGAGCACAGCTCAGATCCTTTGCCGCTGATTTGTTAGCAAGCAGGATACAGACTCTGCCGAGGCCGGAAAGGCTGTTCAGAACTTTTGGCGGGATGCGGTCTTTCTGCACGAATGCATATAGAAACGCTCAGCGGTCTTGTCTTTTGACAGTAGAAGCGGTGTCTACAGTGTCTACGGTTTCTATCACAATAAACCACGCCTGCATGCACCCGTATCAATCCGCGACTTGTTTCTCAGTCCCAGTCTTCGTCGTCGCTGGCATCGTTTTTGGGTGCCTTGACTCCAAATCGAATTGCCGCATCCCGAGTAGCTTTAGCCCTTTGCAAAACACCGGAATCCAAGAGCCTAGCTTCGAGGTCCTTCGTCGTAAATGTGTCTAGGGTATAGCCTAATCCCTCAAATCCGACAATACGGTCGACACTGACTCCGTTCACGAATGCTAACACACAGGGAAGCACCTGTACTTTAAGTTTGACGACCAGGAACGGGGCATTCTCCACGTTCATCTTGAGAAACCGCGTATCGAAATGCTTTGGTGCCAGGGACTAAGACGCATGCATTAGTCTGGCTTCGAATATCTTCTCAAAGGCACCTCCTTCCGTACCTCCAAGTGTGCATCCATGACAGCACATCTCGCAAAATCATCTTTTCCAAAGTGCACCACCGCATATTTGACCTGGGTAGTCAAGTCCATCAGGGCTTTCTCTTCTTTGATCTCGGTGTAATGGCCAAAGCCCTCGCTCTTCTGTGCCTTTGCACGGTTGAATTCGGAGTGGAGCTGTTGGATCCTCTGTTCGCGGAATGCATCCATAGCGGGGGAGTCTTCGAGCGAAGCAATCAGCGCATCTTCGTCGTCGTCGGTTCCTGCATCGAGGACCGATGCGACATGTGAGTCGAGATTGGCCATGGAGGAGTTGGCTGGCCTTCACGAGAGGACCGAGTTGTGAGGATTGGTGCTGCGTTTGTCGTCGCAAACGCATTTTAATGAGGCGCTCGTTTCGCGATGCTGGGCGGAATAGGGGCTTGGCTCCCCGCTGGCTTGGGAAATGGAATCTCCAAGCACGGAGGAATGCCTGGCATATTCCGTCCTCTGCATGAAGCCGTATGCACGCATAGGCAAGAGATTGTACTGTAAACACTATCCTCCGAATCAACAACGCCCTCGTATTGCGAATCTGTCCCTCAGTTCCTTGAATCGAACCCCTGACGGCTTGCGTCCGACCCCGGTTCAGCATCTAAAATTAACGACAGGCTAAGATTTTTGAGAGGTCGAAGAGCAAGGACTTACATACCCATCACCAACACAACCCTAACAGCTCGCCCTTTCTTCCTCTCCCAGAGATCTCGCATCGCGCCCAGCATCAACTCGGCGGCCAATGTTGTGATCCCGACGACTTCGATCTCCGACCATACCACCCCGTTGAGAAGCGCGCGTTCTTGGATTCCCCTTTCGTGGCCACTACACGTTCGCCAGGCCAAAACCCCCTGACCAATACACCCACAACTGAAGTCATCATGGACGACAAGAAGAATGAGGACTACACCGTGAAGATTCCGGATATCGAAATGCGCAATTTCAATGGAAGGCTCTCTCCATCGCAGAGGTCGCCGTCGCAGAGAGATCCCTTCTTGGGCTCGAGGCCCAATTCTGGGAAACATGTCCCTATCTCGAGTCTCACCAACAGTCCTCCCCTTTCGATTATTGCATACTGCCTGGCCTCCATATCGATGACAGTAACAAACAAATACTGTGTGTCGGGAGCAAACTGGAATCTAAATTTCTTTTATCTTGCAATTCAAGTTAGACCCTCCGAGCCCAAGCATCTCGGAAGCTATGTTAACCTTCTCAGTCTCTTGTATGTATCATAGCAATTGTAATCTGCAAACAAGCTGGCTTGCTCGCAATCGCTCCGCTCGACTCCAAGAAGGCAAAAACATGTAAGCCAGCTAATCTCTACATATTACCAAACACTAATCATTGATCAGGGTTTCCAATCTCCCTCCTTCTCGTTGGTATGATCTACACTAGCACCAAGTCTCTTCAATTTCTCTCCGTCCCCGTTTACACCATCTTCAAGAACTTGACAATTATTGTTATTGCATATGGCGAGGTTTTGTGGTTTGGCGGAAGCGTGTCTGCCTCCGCTCTCTTCTCTTTTGGGCTTATGGTTCTTAGCTCCGTTGTTGCTGCTTGGGCCGACATCCAACACGCTCTGTATGGAAACCCAGAGGCGAAGGGTAATGAAGCAGCTCTGGCACTTTCAACATTGAACGCCGGATATGCATGGATGGGCATGAATGTGTTCTGTAGTGCGGCATATGTTTTGTCTATGCGTAAAGTCATCAAGAAGATGAACTTCAAGGATTGGGACAGTAAGTTATCTAAATTTCAAACCCCAGATTCTCCATACTAATCATATCCTTTAGCTATGTTCTACAACAACCTCCTTACAATCCCTGTTCTTTTCCTCTGCTCCTTAGTCTTCGAGGATTGGTCCTCAGTCAATATCAACAAGAACTTCCCTCTGGCCTCCAGAAACCACCTCATCCTCGGAATGGTCTACTCTGGTCTTGCTACTATTTTCATCTCCTACTGCTCCGCTTGGTGTATTCGCGTTACATCTTCAACCACCTATTCCATGGTTGGGGCTCTTAACAAGCTTCCTCTCGCTATTTGCGGCCTGATCTTCTTCTCTGCTCCAGTCACGTTCGGAAGTGTGTCCGCTATCATTATTGGATTTGTTAGTGGTATCGTCTACACATGGGCTAAAGTTCGTCAAACACAGATGAATAAGATGTCTTTACCTACATCTCAACCAGTAATGAGCGCCAGCTCACAGAGCAGTCGGGATGCAGCAAGTTCATAGACTAACAAAGAGATTGCCAAATCTCTCTTTTTAATATAGCGCCCCGTTCAAGGTGCCATTATGTCAGATCCTTCAGCACGGGGAGCAGAGAAAAACGGTATTGAGTCCATGTGTGCTACCGAAGATTTTCAATTGTGTATTATAGCAGTTTAATTTGTTCTTTGTCTTTAGACGATAGCTTGGGTGAATCATCAGCAAGTGATTCGGGAGTCGGTCTGGAAATTTGCGGCTCGAGCAGCATTTGGGCAAGGATGGGCCAGGACAAGCAGCTCTCCAGTCAATTATGGCACAAGCTTATTCCAGGGGAGATTTTGGAATGAAGCTGTACAGAGTTACGAATGAATGGAAAATTAGACGTTATCTCTAGTGATGAATAGAAGTGCAACAACACCTCTCCCTACCTATTTGAAGATAAAATCAGAGGTCAATAACTTTTAAATAACTTGCTCTTCTCTCTCACCGTCGGGCTTTCTTGTATCAACATCCTGGTTAACAGTCTCCTTGGCAAAATCCTTCCCTTTACATCTAACTTCACCCTCGAAAAATGCTACGTTCCTCCCCTTCCGAACTACACTCCCTTCAATATCGTAGACGTTCCCAATCCAAGCTACGGAAAATTGAGAGGAAGACATTATCGTTACACTCCCTGAACCCTTTGAAAAAATTGGAGCCAAGGCTAGAGCGCGAGCGGCATCTATGAGTATTAAGGAAACGCCTGCATGAGCGGCAGTGGTTGGGATTGCGATTTTGGAGGTTGGAGTGGTGTGGTGGTTTGGAAGAGGATTGAGTGCACTTTCTTTTCTTATCTGAAGATACACCGACAAGGTCGGAAGACATTGCCAGTGCATTTCATTTCATTTCAAATCAAACATAGACATCTAGCCTCCCTCAACTCCATAAAAAGAAACGCATCAAATCCGGCTCCCCCCATTCCTCACCCCTATTCACTACACAAGGCTGCCCAAACGCATGCTAGACTCCTCACCCAACTAATCGTAGCTAGAGAGTATGTGATACTCACGTCCAAGCTTTGTAGTGCTTTGGGGCATATCTAAAAATTAGATTAGAATGACCTACCTTGCCTTGAAGACCCCACAGCCTCTCTTCTAGACCTCTCCCACATGACTATCGGCTACTTGGCCGAGATTCCGCCAATGACGTTGCTCTCGCGTGCTACAAATTCATCGCGATACACCACGAAACACATCAAAGGTTAGACTCAATTCCCCACGATCACAGCTCTGGGCACACAGAGATATACAAGAGATCTCCAGTCTTCTCAAACTTCCCACCACCAGGTGCGAGAGCCCAACAGCTGAAAGCCGAGGATGGAGACCACGAATACGACCCCACCACCAAGGGCGGAATCATCGTGAGTTACTAAACCTAGACGTGAGTACCACGCTCATTTCTCTCAAGGCTTTCCTTCACACAAGGCCTCCTCCTTGGCCAACTCTCAATCGTCATTCTCATCGGCGCCTTTATCAAATTCTTCATCTTTGGCGATCTTCCTTCTCCCGATGTTACAGCCACATTGCGCGCAACCGAACGACGCTCTCGAACTCTTGCACATAAACGATCTCTTCTTTCCATCAGAAGCTCTACTCCGCGCGCGGGAGCCCATCCCCAAGCTCTAAATAAGAAACGATCGAGTGTGCTGAGGCATCCTGCCCCGTCGACTACAAATACCATCTTGAGCAAGACATACTATAATGTGGATAGCCATCAGCCGGAGAGCTTGGACTGGTTCAACGTTCTAATTGCGCAGACCATCGCACAGTTCAGAGCGGATGCGCAGCTTGATAATGCGATTCTTACTTCCCTTACGAAGATCCTGAACGGGACGAGTAGGCCGGACTTTTTGGACGAGATCAAGATTACGGAGTTGAGTTTGGGCGAGGATTTCCCCATATTCAGTAATTGCAGAGTCATACCAGTAGATGAGGATGGTCTCAGTTCGGGTATAGGAAGAGGAGGTGAAGGAGGTGGTGTTGGGAGGGAACACGGAAGATTACAAGCTAGGATGGATGTTGATCTGAGTGATTTTGTCACCTTGGCATTGGAGACGAAGCTTTTGCTGAATTATCCCAAACCCCTCGTTGCGGTGCTGCCAGTGGCCCTAGCAGTCTCTGTGGTTAGGTTCAGCGGAACATTGTCTATTTCATTTGTCCCGGGTGGACCTCAAAAGCCAACAGCACTCGCTTTTAGCTTCCTGGATGATTACAGATTGGATCTCTCAATCCGGAGCTTAGTTGGGAGCCGGTCCCGGCTGCAAGATGTACCCAAGATTGCACAGCTGGTGGAGGCTCGATTGCACAAGTGGTTTGACGAGCGAGCAGTCGAGCCACGGTTCCAGCAAATCGCGTTGCCCAATCTCTGGCCCAGGAAGAAGAATGCGCGGGGAGGAGAAGAGGGGTCATCTGAATCTGCAAGTGCAAGCCGAAGCAGGACGAGAGGGACCGCCATGGAGCGGGATTTGAGAGAGGAGGCCAGGAGAGAAGTCGAGGCCGAGGCCGAAGCTCGAGAGAGGGGGGAGGTGGAGCGAATCGAGCAGGAAGGCTTGCGATGGCGACGGCGCGCGCGAGGTGAGGATTATCTCATGCCTGGAAGCATGCCCGGGCTCAACATGACATGAAAATACCTGACGCCCCCTTTTCTTGTCCATGCAAAACCAGACCATGGCCCCTTTTCAGGCGTGGAATGGCTGTCCTTCGTGGTGACTGGCGTCAAATAGAAATTATGCCTCGCGTGTCCCCGGTGTGCACGCCTTCTGGCCCGCGTTCGCGTTTCTGGTGACGTTCACGGGATGACGGGGTGCCCAACTCCCCTTTGCCAATCACCGACAAGACATTCTGGAAGCATGCAACGGCCGGTCTATTTGTGCACGATGCGGATGCGGATTCCCTGGGAGGCCGGCGACAAAGATGTCCCGGCCGGTGGGTCTTTGGCGAGATGCGAGATCCGACGTACTCGCTTTGCTGGGGCGTGGGTGGCTTGGCCCTCCGGTGACTCTCTGCTGCCCGTCGTGCCGGCGGAGGTTACTCGTTCACCATCAGTGCGGCCGGTGTCGAGGTGGGCAAGCCGACGATGGGCGTCCCGCAGCATCCGCGAGGCAGCGCGAGGGCGAGCGAAGGCCTGGCCACGCGTTGCAGCTTGCCGTCCCCTCTCGTCGAGGAAGGAGGGCGGACGGCGGCCAATGGCCGAGCGTGGAGATGTCGCTGCACGGCCGATTGCCTTGGTGCTGGCTGGACCAACTCGGCGGTACAGTACAGAGGACTGGCCACCAGCCCAGGCATCCAATTCCCGGGCGCCCATCCCATCGCTCCCATTGCGCGTTCTCGCAGGAGACCGAAAAACAGACCATTACATAAGTACATGGGTACCCCCAATTGGACCAAATACCAACTGGTGCCCCGAGGGACAAAGAGGGTTCTCTTATTCGTGACTATCTAGACAGTACTCTACTGAGACCAGGCGCGGAGAATCTCGCACTCACGCATTCGCATTCACGCTGGCACTGGCAGTCTGGTGCGAGACGCCGGCGCGTCATGGGCCCCAAGTGGATGGTGCTGGATGCGGCTCCCCTGCACTGCCTGCTGCTCCGCTCCTCCACAGCCCGTAGCCCGCGAAAAATCTCGACCACCAGCACCCGCCATATCCCCATGTGCGAGGTAGATAAGGGACCATAAGCTGAGATTGCCGACCCTTCGCAACTTTAACATCCCCATCCCCCATCTCCCGTCTCCAGTCTTTCCTCTCTCCTTCTCCTCCCCCTCCTCACCGACATTGCTTTTGCAGCACATCCCCTTGGTTTCCACTCCTTTATCCCCTACCACCCAGCAACCTCCGTCCCAATCTCTCCTCTGCACACTAGCCCTTTTCCCGCTGCACCTCCTCGACCACACCCCCCCCCCAGCACATCCAACTCTTGGTCACTCCCTCGATGCAGACCTAGGAACCTACATCTACAACTCCTACATCCTCCAAATCTATGCGCTTTGCGCCCTCCTCCAAAATGCGGCGCGGCACCATTGTCTTCCTCGTCATTAATTTGATAATAATCGGTTTCCTTTTCAATACCTTCAGCACCCTCCTTTCCCTGCTAATTGAGGACGGTGGCGACGACGTAATTCACCGTGCAGAGATTCCTGCGCCTGGCTCCGAACTTATCGACACGCAAACTCAGTTAATACCAAAAATCATCCATCAGACCTATATCAACACGACAATCCCAGAGCGTTGGAAGGCAGGGCAGCAATCGTGCGTAGACTTGCACCCCGACTACGAATACAAGGTGAGATAAACAAACACAGCGCATCTCGAAAGATTAGCTCTAACAACAAGACAGCTCTGGACAGACGCAAGCTCTCGCGAATTCATTGCAGCTGAATATCCTTGGTTCTTGGCGACCTTCGACAGTTACCCTTTCCCAATTCAACGAGCCGACACAATCAGATACTTTGTTCTGGCATATTATGGTGGGATTTATATCGATCTTGACGATGGCTGTAACAGAAAGCTGGATCCTCTCCTCGCCTACCCGGCATGGTTGCGCATAACCACTCCTTCTGGAATCAGTAATGACGCTATGGGTTCGGTCCCGAAACATCCATTCTTCCTCTCCGTGATCGAACAGTTGCAGGGCTATAATCGAAACTGGGTTATGCCATACATCACCGTTATGTACACCACGGGACCTCTTTTCCTTTCAGTTCTCTGGAAGGAATACATTCGTGCCGATAGGCCTCCTCTTGAGCACATTCGGATCCTAAAGCCCGATATGTACAGAGGGTATAAATGGAGTTTCTTTAACATCACCAAGGGCAACAGCTGGCACGGCAAAGATGCACAAACAATATTCTGGGCAGGGAGACATTGGCTCCTCCTCACGTTCTGCGGATTTGCAATTGCCGGTGTAGTCGGAGGGACCTTTTGGTGGATATGGAAGAAATGGTGTATGTGCAACCAAAAGCCAACAAAAACGGGACCAGAGAACCGCGGATTATTGGGATTGTTAAGGAGGGCGACGTCAAAAGATAGATATGAACTAATTAATCATATGGCGTAGAAGGGTGGAATCCCAATGAGTCCTTGCTAGTGCAGCATAGAGGACCTAGGGGATAAATCTGTGTGGCTGGTTTGTATAATGATATTAATGTTGGTGCACATTCATGTGGATGCGGAGTTTGGGTCGGTTCTGCATTTTGGAGGGTTCGACTTTGGATTGCCATAGAGACATTTTAATTTGCGTGAGGAAATAGCCTTCAGCCTCTTTTAGGGTCATATATTGAACATATATAGATCTAGTTCTTCGTGATTTGCAAGTGACCCTTAGTTCTCAAGGTTAGTTTAACCCTGGATCATAGCGTCCTTCCACTCAAAACCCACGAGTTATTTGCTGTAGAAGCCAGAAAATTGTGACAAAAGCCAAAGATTTTCATAGAGCAAATTCTACCCTAAGGGGTTCAATCGCTTGCGCCTCTCTACTGATTACAAACTACCACTCCTTATTACTAAATTGTTCTATATTAGTAGGTCTCATAGCTTCGGCCTTTTTCTTACGACATAGTAAAGAAGTCATTGCCTAGATAGCCCATGAAATCCAATCTACTCAAGGATAAGAAAAGGCTATGATGAGATCATCAATTCAACTTGACTTAGAGCAGCTTACCTCTGGCGAGGCTGGCCAATGCTTAGGGTAAACTATAAAGTCCAAAAATTACCAATCTCTAAAATATATAAAAACATGGCAGCATAGAAGCACGTAGGGGAACACAGAGATCCTGCTGAGACTCAGTTGGCGTTCTGTTTGATTCAACACAAACTAGCGTCAAGCAAGGATAGGAGAGCCAACTTGAAAATATTATTTCTCCACAATCTACTTGTCGAAAGATTAGAGGAGATATGGAGTTACGGGAACTAGAAACTGGACAAGGTAAAACTTTCGGTCTGATCTCAAGATCCAAACTTCCCATTCCCCACACCGTCCCCAAAACGCCACATCCGTCCTCCACAACCCCACCGTGCAACCTCCTCTCACCTCTCACATTCACTTTCACGCCTGCCAACAAACTCATGCAGCCACAGTCTATTTAAACCAGCCGTTCTCCATCGGACACAAGATATAAGACATAACAGGAAAGGAAAAGACGGGAGGGAGATGGATATTCAAGATGGGTTAGGAAATCATGAACAAGCATATGGGACAGACGCAATGTCTCCAACTGGAAGTGTTAGCAATAATAAGTCGATGAAATTGCAGTTACCGTTGAGCTGCGATCCTCCCGGCCCAACGAATCCGGCGAAACAGTCGGTTTGGATTGTAAGTTTTATTTTCTTTTCTCATATCCACTCAAGTAGGATGAAATTCATGCCAAGATTGAAGTGATTCTGTCATAATGGTATTCAACACCTCTCTCCCTCCTCTCACTTCTACTTGAGAGGAATACACTAACGCCTTCTATTAGGTCTTTGGCAGCACAGGACACATGGGCCGCAGCCTCGTCCGTTCCTGTCTCAACCAAAACGACCTCGTCCTCGCCGTCGGCCGAACCTTTGAAAACACCCTCCCCTCCATGCAAAACTGGCATGAAAACTGTCTCGGCACCCTCTGCGACGTTCGAGCGCGTCAATCTGTCGCCGAAGTCATCTCCCTTGCCATCTCTCACTTTGGACGAATCGACGTCATAGCCAATTGCTCCGGCTACGGTGTCATCGGTGCTTGTGAAGATCAAGATGAGCATGAAATTCGTAATCAATTCGAGACGAATTTCATGGGCACTTTACATATTATTCAACTCAGTTTACCTTATTTCCGAGAAGTGGGCGCCGGCAGGTATTTGATATTTAGTTCTACGAGTGGTGCTTTGGGGGTTCCAGGATTGGGTCCTTATTGTGCTACTAAGTACGCCGTGGAGGGATTGATTGAGGCAATGATGTATGAGATTGATTCTTTTAATATCAAAACTACGTTGGTTGAGCCTGGGTTGGTTAGGAGGGACGAACCAGATTGGGATGAGAACCCGCTGCCTACTTGGGGGCATTTTCTAATCAAACCGGCGAGTGAACCGTATTCGCAGGCTTCGGCACCGGCTTTACATGCTAAGAGGATGGTTCAGTGGTTGGGGGATAAGCAGCCTACTAGTGCTGTCAAATGCGCTGAGTTGGTTTGGCAGTTGGGGCATTGTTCATATCCACCTTTACGGTTACTACTAGGCAGCTATGCTATTGAGAGCATTCGAGATCGATTACGGTCAATTATTGAGGAATTGGAGGATTGGAAACATTTACATTTTCCAGTAGCACCAGGTGCTCAACTCGAAGAGGAAGGAGAAGGGGAAGGAGAAGACACAAGACGAATGTCTATAAATTCTTAAGATAAGTTTAGAAGAAATAATGTGGTATCATTTTTGAAAGTTGAACGTAAACTCCGGTTAACGCTGTTGACACCATATTCAACTATTCCCCGTTCCCTTGTGCCCAAATGCGCCCACAACCCATACTCCAATTTTTGTATGCAAAATTCAACCTCCAATTGCCATCACATCATCATACTCACCTAACTTCTGGTGCAGCTGCTACTGCGATTTCGTTGTTTATCACGTCGCCACTTTCTTCTCTTAGTCTACCTTCGAATATGCGTCTCCACCACATAGGTGGGTCAAATGGCCGGGAGCCATTGTGTAGAGGTGGGTAGACATCTGAAAAAAAGTACCAAACGTGGCCGATAACCACGCCCATAATCTCGTCTTTCGGTATCATGCCGTGGACCACCAAGCTGAATCCCATCAGAACCCATGGTAGATATGGTGCTGTAAAGACGAGTAGTCCTAGGAAACTGAGTCTAGTATCTGGATTTCGTCTCGACCATATGTAAACTAACGTCGACGATAATGGGTGTCCTAAGAATGGCATCGATACTAATGGTGAAAGACATATTAAACAAGTGGTGGCATATAATAGTAACCATGAGAAATGTGCCGGTGATCGGCCGGACGACTCTTCAAGTAGCCGTGAGTATCGGGTGAGGAAGAAGACATGGAAAACGAGGTCGAGGGAGAGAGGTCCGAAGTAGAGGAATGTTGTGAGAAGCCGCCAATACTATTTTTTTTGTTAGAGAATATATTGGGTGAGAAATGAGTGGTTTACCTGGGACTTGACGAAGACAGCTCGGAAGCTGTAGAACAGTTGAAACGGCGTCACGATCTGGCATTGTACCAGAGCGCTTGTGAGAACAGTCGCTGTCGTCCACCAACGTGTGCATAGTGGCATTTCCCAAAACCAAGTCTCCAAAGGAAATCCAGCCTGTCCCACCATCCCGCCATCGCCTTGGCCCATCATTTGATCCATGCTGGTGGTTGGGAAACCGATAAGTCCGTTGAGTGAATGATGTCTATCCGAGTTTGGAGGTCGCTTTACAGCTGTGGTGCAAGATATGTGTACGAGGTCAGATAGCAAGCATGATAAGGAGCTGCGATGAATAATGATCCTTTAGTCAATGGATGCTTTATGTAAAGCGATTGAAGTGGCCTTTTCGGAGTAAATGGACTTGATTGATAACGGAGTCGCAAGCCACTGTTCCCCTCGCACCGCCACACAACCTTGCACTATCTATATTTAGCCTACCTACATGCAATCCCCTGAACAACCCAAGTAAACAAACTCGCAGATACACCAAGCGCCATGGTTCCAGAGGCAATTTTTGCGCAAATTACTTTCGGAACATTGGTACCCGAGAACCCTCTTGCGTTCAGTAGAGAGGCTGTGAATATCTAAGCTTCAACCCTGGAGCAATCACGCGTGCGCGCATTTCATATTCCAAACCAGCACCATTTCGCGTCAACGCGCTGGCCACACTCATCCCAACCTCTTTCAACGATCCCTTTCAGCCCCAAACTCGCAAACTTGTGTCGCATTGCCACTTGGCACACATCACCACTTAGGCTCTTGTCCGTATACGCAAACCCGCCATGTCACAAGCACAGCGCATCAGATTGAATACGGCGGGGCAGGCTGCAACTCCCAGTTCGGGAAAGAGAGGAAAACCTTCTGGAAAGACAAAGACAACCCCGTCATCAGGGGTGAAGAAGGGAGGAAGAGCCAGTGGTGGTCGTCGAGCTAGTCGTAAGAGCTCTAAAGGCGCTCAAAACTCGGCGGATCACTAATTCAGAATTCTTTAGCTGGGGATCCAATCCCCATGAAGAGGAAGCATCGGTTTAAGCCTGGAACCAGAGCGCTGCAAGAAATCAGAAGATACCAGCGTTCTACAGACCTGTTGCTGAGAAAGTTGCCATTTTCACGAGTAGTAGGTTACACAGTCAGGAAATGCTTGGAAAATTGCTAAGTAAGTTATAGGTCAGAGAAATCGCCATGACACTTCGACCTGCCGGTGAATCTATGCGATGGCAATCTCAAGCAATCCAGGCGCTACAAGAAGCATCGGAGGCTTTCCTCGTACATCTCTTTGAAGACACCAATCTTTGCGCCATACACGCTAAACGAGTTACAATTATGCAAAAGGATATTCAACTTGCTAGGAGAATTCGAGGTGCTTGGGGCGGTCTTGGCTAGGTAGTAAAGAGTAGGAAATACTAGAATGTAATTTGTGCTTTGTTTTGTATGGGCGTTTAGGGCCTGGGGTTTTCAATCAGGATTTGGCATTGTGGGTTAATGCATGAGTAACTTGCAGAAAGTTGTCATGCTTTTGTATCAAGAATACTTTTTGTAGTACTTAGCAGAGCAATCTTCAATATGGCTTCGATTTTTGTGGGTATCGTATCCTCTATAGTTCCCTGTCTCTAGCTGTATGTTACGGTGGTCCCATCCTCAGCTGGTTCCAGGAGCTTCCATTCACAAGTTATACCTGTTTTGCTGAACATGTCCAAAATGACCTTAGCGATGCTATCATAGTTGTCTGTTGCGAGTGCTAATATTGTTGGGCCAGCTCCTGAGAGACATATACCGCAGAGGCCAGGATGGGAAGCTGGGGTGACGGATTGCAAGATTTCGGTGAGACCTGGTATTAAGCCCTTCCTGTAAGGTTGGTGAACTTTGTCCTGCATAGCCAAATATATTTGGTCGGCATCTGGCGGCGATCTCCCTAGGGCGGATGGAAGCAGAGCTATTCTTTGGAGGTTAAAGACAACATCGGCTCTAGAATATGTAGTTGGGAGAACCTCTCTAGCTTTCGCAGTAGCAACCTCGAAGTGCGGGATGATAGCAATAGCCTTAATCTCTTTCGCCCAGGGGAACTTCATGTAGTGTCCAATACCGATTGGAGGCTCTGGTGGCTTGTCCCCAGTATCTACCCCTCCAGCAGGTTCTGGCAAGACTTCGCTCAGCGGGATCTCCCTTCGTTCAGTCTCCTCTGGGCTCAGGTCGTTCAAGTATGTTCCAATAAAACCTCCATATAGTGCCGCGGCCACATTGTCGGGATGTCTCTCTTTAACATGTCAGCACAGCGTAAATCCCCATGTATCTTTAAAGAGAAGTCCAACCTATCATTAGGCAATAATCTAACATCCTAGCTTTCGACAATCCGAGCTTTCCAACCTCATTGCCCAACACCACACCAGCCACCACTGCTGCCCCTGAAGATCCTAGGCCACGACCCAACGGAATTGGGTTGCTGATGTGGACCCTTGCCTCTGGTGGAAATGCTCTTTGGCCATGACACCGCAAAACATATAATGCCGTCCTGGTAATAAGGTTGCTGTCGGGACCCAACGGAACGTCCTCTGCGCCCTCCCCTTCATATGTGATCACGCAATTGAGGGGAGCCTGCGAAGAACCAGATCCGGTTATCTCAACCTGGATCTCAAGCCATATTGACAGAGCAAGACCAATGACATCAAAGCCCGGACCGATATTGGCGGACGAACAAGGTACTCCTGTTTGTGGAGGGTTAGCTGGAGTGCCAATCTCAAGCAGAACACTGGACAGAGGACGAACGAATTGTAATCATGGCGAACGACTTTGAACCTGAAGAGTCATAAACGAGACGGAGAAGGAATGGGGAGATTCCTGGGGAGGAGTTTTGGAGTTTTTCAGCCTCGTGGCTGGCGATTTTAGTGTGCCGATCACGGGTGCCTCGCCCCGCAATGCTCGAGGAGTCCCCAGGTCAGACGCGCCGTACGGCAGCTCTTCATTATCGCTCAAGTCGTGTGTGGGTTTGAGACGAGGCTGAAGCCAAAACACACGCGCCCGAGGAATCAGAGGAGGCCAGAAAGGCGAAGAAGAGAGAGAGAAGCGCAGGCTGGCTCCATCGTGGGCCCCACTTCTGTTGCACGGCCGCGGGAGGAAACAAGCTGCAGCCCAAGGTTTAGGAGGATCATCCCACAGCAGGCCTGTGTGCAGATATTCGGGAGTCCAGAGCCGACCAGGTCGAGAACTGTGGTTGCGAAGAGCGCTGGAGGTTCTACGAGCTGCTGCGAGCCTGATGGGCCCCCGAGCCAAATAGCAGGAAGGGGGGTGGTCGGAGTGGAGCTAGTCCCGGGACGGCAGGACCCCGCCATGCCCCGCGATCAAACTTTTTCGGCCGCGGACGGTGGACCGTGATAATTTTCGGGGCACCTCGTCCATCCGCCTCCAACAACGCTCTCCTCGAGATAGGCATTGGCTTGTCCAATCTCAAAATCCCGCTTCTTCCGTCGAAGGCCCAATATGGAGCCCATCCGCATTCTGCTGGTTGGCAATGTGAGTGCCCCAAAACCCTCGCTGGAGCGGAGACTGATTTCTGGTCCAGGGCGGGCGAGAGCATGCACTTGCCTGGAAGTTGAGCCAATCTCCTCTGGTCGAGTCAATCATCGCGGTCCCTGGAAATGGTGGGACTGCGACCTGCCCCAAAGTGACCAACAACACCGAAGTCAAAGCCAACGACTATCCCGGCCTGGTTGCTCTCGCGCAGAAGAACCGCGTTAATTTGGTTGTTCCTGGCCCCGAGGCCCCGTTGGTAGATGGCATCGAGGGATACTTCCGCGCGGTTGGCATACGGTGCTACGGTCCCTCAAAACTGGCTGCACGTATGGAGGGCAGCAAGACATTTTCCAAGGACTTTATGAAAAAACACAACATCCCCACCGCAGCATACGAAAACTTCTCCAACTACGAAGCTGCCAGGAGATACCTCGACAGTGTCAACCACAACGTCGTTATCAAGGCCAACGGTTTGGCCGCAGGAAAGGGTGTTATTATACCCACAACGAAGGAGGAGGCGCAAAATGCCTTGAAAGAGATTATGCTCGACAAGGAGTTCGGTACTGCTGGAGACGAGGTTGTCATCGAGGAATTCTTGGAGGGCGATGAGTTAAGTATCCTCAGTTTCAGTGATGGATACACTATGCGGTCGTTGCCACCTGCACAAGACCACAAGAGAATCTTCGATGGAGATCAAGGACCAAACACCGGAGGGATGGGTTGTTATGCTCCAACCAGAATTGCCTCAAAGAATCTGATTCAAGAAGTCGAAAGAACTATTTTGCAGCCTACCATTGACGGTATGAGAAAGGACCGGTATCCATTCGTCGGAACGCTGTTCACTGGATTGATGATCACGAAGACTGGCCCGAAAGTGTTAGAGTACAACGTTAGATTTGGTGACCCAGAAACACAAACTCTATTGCCATTGATGAGTCAAGACACTGATTTGGCCGAAATCATGGTTGCTTGTACTGAGGGATGGCTCTCTGAGCTCGCAGTCAAAGTTGACGACAAGTCAAGCGTGACTGTTGTGGTGGCTGCTGGCGGTTATCCCGGGCCATATCCAAAAGGAACTCCTATGGAGGTCAACACACCTCCTGCCGATACCAACATCTTCCATGCAGGCACCGCTATCAAAGATGGACACCTACAAAGCGCTGGTGGCCGAGTCATTGCTACACAAGCAACGGCGGGAACTCTTGAGGAAGCTGTGAAGAAGGCATATATTGGTAAGCCCTCTCAGCAAGTCCAATTATGATCAAACCAAAAGGTTCATCCTAGCTCTAAGGGACTGCAAGCAGACTATGTTCATGGCAGCCCCCTTTCATATCAATAATTATAAACGAGGTGCTAACAAGCATAGGTGTTGGATCCATCAAGTTTGACAAGATGTTCTACCGCAAAGATATCGCTCATCGAGCATTCAGACCAACAGCTGCAACCAAGGAGGCTCTTACATACGCATCTGCGGGAGTCGATATCGAAGCCGGCAACCAATTCGTTGAACGTATCAAGAAAGCAGTAGCTTCTACTCGTCGGCCTGGTGCCGATGCCGAAATTGGTGGCTTTGGTGGTGAAGTTGATCTGAACGCAGCAGGCTATTCTAACGCACCAATTCTCGTTGGTGCAATCGACGGAGTCGGTACCAAATTGGCCATTGCTCAAGCCATGCAGAAGCACAACACAGTCGGAATTGATCTCGTAGCTATGAACGTCAACGATCTTGTTGTACAGGGCTCCGAACCAGTTATGTTCCTCGACTATATAGGCTGCAGCAAACTAGTCACTGAGACTCTGGCGAACTTTGTTGAAGGAGTTGCTCTTGGATGTATTGATGCTGGTTGCGCTCTTGTTGGTGGTGAAACAGCTGAAATGCCGGGTATGTACCAGCCTGGTGACTATGATGCCGCTGGTGCTGCCGTTGGTATCATGACTCAAGGATTAAGATTACCACAAAAGGATGCCATGGCCGTAGGAGATATTCTCATTGCTTTGAAATCCAATGGACTTCACTCGAATGGTTTCTCACTGGTCCGCAGAATTATTGCTAGAGAGAATCTGGCATACACAAGTCCAGCTCCTTGGGACCCAAGTACCTCAGTTGGCTTGAGTTTGTTGACTCCTACCCGGATCTATGTCAAACAACTCCTCCAAGTCACAAACAAAAACCTCATCAAGGGACTTTCCCACATCACAGGCGGGGGGTTAACAGAGAATATTCCTCGAATGCTCCCATCTCATCTAGCAGCAGAAGTTGATGTTGCCAAATGGCAATTACCAGCAGTGATGAAGTGGTTGAAAGATGCAGGGAACGTCAAATCCTCCGAGTTAGCAAGAACTTTCAATACTGGCGTTGGCATGGTTGCCGTTGTCAGCAAGGAGAATGTTGAACAGGTCATCACAGAATTGACAGCAACAGGTGAAACTGTATATACCATCGGTTCGCTTGTGGCTCACTCCGGAGAGGGTTGTATATTGAAGAACTTGGAAAGTTGGGATTAGATTGGATCGTTCTTGGAGTTTGGGAGATACCAAAACTCATGGCTATGATATCATTAGGGCATTAGTATACAAGCAATCAAATTCGACAGAGAGCAATCAAGGTCGTTTTAAACAATCCTCTAAACTCATATTTTATCTGATGTACTCGCTAGCCTCGAAGTAATTTAAGCGAGGTCGAGGTTTGGGTTAATACTTGGCATTATCACAACAGCTTTAGTAGATATGAAAAAGCCAAGTCTATCTTTGTAGAGCTCTAGTTTCATTGACTTAGAGTAAAGGTTAAAGAGTCAAAAAATTATAGTGGCGAGTTTCTATACTTATACAACCCCCCCGAATCCACTACTTGTCACTTTTATCTGTAACTTCGTTTTAGGAAGCATTGAGTCTTGCATGCTTTGGATATACCAGAAAGATTCGGGAATTTTTGTTCCTAGTTCTAAACTTCAATGCATACTAACCCCTTACAAATTATTTTATTAGAAGTGTTTGACAAACGAGAACTCTAGACTTAGACAGGCTTGATTTTATATACTTGTAAACTAGATCTCTCATGCACTCTACAATATAACATGAGCAGCTACTCCTGTTTTGGAACCTCATTACCTTAGAAATAAGCCTCTGGTTTGGGGCTTATACTTTTAGTATTTAGATAATTTAGATGCCCTCCTTTCCTTTGCGTCAATGTCATATAAGATTTGTAGATTAAATAGGATTTATAAAGGACATTAGAACGCACAGATAATCTAATCTAGTAGGCCTCCGGTGGCGATTCCTCCTCTAAAATTACAAGATTCGTGTATGTCAAAATGGACTCCTTATATCACGCCCAAGTAGCCTAAGGAACTTTAAACTTATAATCAAATTAATCTTCAGTGAAGGACTAGAAGGCCCTCGAATCAAGAGGCAACTCTCACTTCATATCGGTTGAGCTTGATATGGAGTGAAATCAAAATAGGCAACATGGAAAGGGTCTGTTCTGTTTGAAAAACGATCATTCTCTAAATAAAATCATTAACATTTTCTAGACAAATCACGCAGCACCTCGCTGCTTTCTAATAATTAAATACCTGTTTTAAATCTGTCCGCATTCTGATGCAGTAATCAGAGGGCCACCGCATGGTGAATATCATGCGTACTCACAACGATAATCCTGGCTATGGTTAATATGGATGCGCTTGTCGCTATGCCCATTAGGAATGGGTAAAAAGGAAAAGTACGATTCATCGCTTCTTTGGATTATCCGTTAAGTTAATATATATATCATCTTCGCTACTTAGTTCGTATTTCATCTTCACTGAAAACACTCAAAAATAACAATACAGGCAGTTCCTACTGATAATTTTTTGATTACGATCGCTAGGGAGACCCCACGATTAAGAGTTACTAGATCAGAGATGCAAATCAGATAGGTCGAGCCCGACAGGATAATAAGATATGATGGAATTATCTGGGAAATTCATGATTCTTCGAGAAAAATCTCTCTCTGAACTTTCTGCGCAAGTAATCTCAAATATCCCCTCATTGACAGACAAAGATGCTCGGGAAGGCTTTAAACAACGACACGCCACAGCGTGCTCTGACCAATTCTATAACAGCCGTTTCTTATCATAATCATTTAAACGCAGTCTCATGGCAAGGAACTTTTTTCTGTATGCAATATCCACCAACTTAGCTTAACCCTCCACATGAATATGCCATCATCAAAAAAAAGAGAAATAATCGAACTGGGTATCAAGTGCAAATATTCGGAGAGAGAGGAGATCACGAAGCATAGGCAAGATCCGATCCACGAGATGCCATCCAAAATTCCTTTACTACTTGATTCGTTCCCCGGGCTCCGCGTAAACTAGATATAAGTGTTACTGATTTGGCCTGTAAGGGGTTTAAGGTAGAATTACTTGAGTATCTTCTGTAAGAAAATCTCCTTGTCTTTCTGAGAGACTTTATCGCTAGGGAAGCTGTCACCGAACAAGGCAGCTTGGAACCAGTTCTTGGATTGAACTTGTCTTGTTACTAGTCTTTTGACTGGATCACAAAGCTTGTCGAGTTCACTTCGCATTGCGTGGCCGCCGATGTTGTAGATGAGCGCTTGTGCTACTAGTGGCCCAAGGTGTTGGATTGCGGTGTCGATGGTGGCCTGTAATTCTCCCTGAGATGAAAGGCCAATGAATGCACCCTATAGAGATTAGTACATACAAGAAGGAAGGTAGGGTTCTGCTTAGAGTGTACCCAGAATTCGGCGGCAGTTTGCTTTGGAAGAACATCAGTTCCAGCGAGGGCTTTAAGAGTGAACATGAAAAGAAATTCTAATGAGGATGGCGGTTGGTGGCTCAGTAATATCTCTGTATGTTTTGGTAGAAGACGAAGGAGAAATTCGATCGAGTTCTGTGCAATTTCTGGCTCATTTGCTGGCTCTATAAAAAGTGTTAATATAATGACCTCCAATAACAACCTGTGACTTGCCTCCTAAGGACTGCAGCAATTGGGCAATCCAGGTAAGTAGGGTTGCCAGAATGTCTTTAAGACTAGACCCCCAATTTTGCGAGCTGACTAGGTAGGATGCCGTATTAATCACCCTCACTAGGCGTGGAGTGCTGATATTCGCCTTCATGAAGAATTCAGCTGCCAAATTTGGCGGCATAACAAATGGTCCTGGAGCAATCTCTCTGAACCCATGGCGCCAAACCATACAAGCTTCATCAACTATGTCGGGATAATTACCAAGAGCGTCGTACAGACGACAGATTATAGAATAGATCTGTTGTTGAACACGAGCTCCTTCACCTGTAATCCAGAATGGAGATATTGTCTCTCGCTTATCCAAATCTACGGGCTTGTCATCTGGGACCTGGATACCTCTTGCCATTCCTGCTAAACATTTTAGTGCAATAACACCTATGTCAACTGCCACAGGACTGAAGCCGGCGCTAGAACTCGGGCGAGTGTGTGGATCTCCGCCAGAACTGGCTAGTTCATGTATATGGAGACGGAGGCAAGTTTCAACATCAATCTCAATATGGCCCAGTAATTGCTCCAGTGGTGCAACCTTCAAGCGATCTTCTTGTATTACTTGGATTATCGAGGAAATGCCTTCCATAACGGCCTCTTTGACACTACCATCAACCGAGTAATCTGTGGCGATACTGCTGTAGTGCTGAAGAAAAGCGCCTAGTTCAGGCAGCAAAACCGTTCGGCAGTCAGAACAGAGCTTCATTATGCCACGGGATGCTGTCTTCGCCAATGTAGGAGACCCAGTAGCTTGAAAAACGATGTTTAATATCCCTGGAAGCTGTGCTGGTCTCTGCTCAAAGTAGTCGGCATATGCATTGATGAGGTCTAAGAATCCCTTTGCTGCCCGTGTTGGAATATGCTGCTGATTATCTGCAAATATGAAGCAAATCGCAGGGGTAAAAATTTTGTCCAGGTACTCGTCTCGCTGCTGCTCGTTTGTCACACAGTCGGCGAACCATAATAAGCAATACATTGTTGCTTCTAGCTCTGCCCAATTCTTTGTAACTGCCGATTTGTGCAGCATGTCAATAAAGACTTGGAGAAGTGGAATTCCTGTGGTGATGTAAAATTGTTGTAATAAATCCGAGAAGTCTCTACGTGCATCCTTGAAGCCCGTTCGATCCACGGAGTCCCAGGAATTGAAAACGCTAGATGGGGGAAATTGAGATTTCCTCCAACACTTTTCAATGACCTGCATGACATGTGCTTGAGCCTTTGGAAACCATGAGGGATGACCATCCTCTACTGAATAGACATCATCAACCATGGCTTCCACAAAAGTATTCCAAAACTCAAGTGCTGGCACATATATCTTATCCTCATAAATTGCGTAGCCCTCGGCACCTAGTAAGCCGCAAAGTGCAGTCAAAAATTGTTGACATTGAGGATCGGTTTCAATATTTCGTGTGAGATCTTGGACCGTAGCATCCCCAAAGGCAATCATGAACATACCAAATTGCAAGGAGTCGAAGTCATAGTCGCCATTCACCAATCTGTCGTAGCGTTCCTCTGCCCAAGGACTATTAAAAAGAGAGTGGAGTAGCGCGAAATCTTCCTTGTGGAGAAACCTTGAGTAGTTGGCCAACACGTCCGAAAAAAGTTCAACTGTAATTTCATAGAGCCCTTCATCAACAAGGCACAACAAAGCGGGCTTGATTAATTCCCGGAGTGGCTCTAGCACAATTGCATCGTCAACGAAGGCTCGATGGGAGTAGGATACCCAAGACTAAACAATTAGCATGCGAAACAAAAATTTAGGAATGGAAAGGATGAAGAATCTTGGTGGGCAAGTTCTCACTTGGTAACATTTCATAGCCTCTTGTCGAACTTTCAAATCGACATTGTTGTCATTATTGGTAATGTAAGTTGAAATAAGGGGAGTGATATCATCAACATTTGGTACAACGCAGCGATGGAATTTGTTTCTGTTTGCATTTTAGCTTGATTGTCTGCAAGCGGATGATGTAGACGGGGATTCTTACTGCTTCATTGAGTTAGAGTCCGTTTTCCCAACTTCTTCCGCCAGAGATGATGCAATCCAAAAAATGGCGACTGCTTTTGCTCCGGAAAGATTTTGAATAAGAACAGCCGTGTCTGGAGCATTGCTCAGAGATTCGAATGGAAGCACCTCGTTTGCGCATAAGCAGTACATAAGATGCTTGATACACTTAGACCAAGACGTCGAATATTGTAGAAAATAAGTAACAAGCGTCGAACATAATTTTCTCGTAACTAGAGGGCCCTCTGAAGTTTCCATACACCGTATCAGCCAACCAATAAGAGTGTGGAGCAAGGCTCTAGCATCTTCTTCACTCAAAGAGTTCCTAAGAGAAGTTTAGTAATGCATATTAAAAAAATAATGATAACGACTTACGCGTCGGTGTTTAGCTTAACAATAAACGTAAGAGCTGCAAAAAATCTAACCTGCTGGCTTGGCCGGATCAGCAAGCCATTAGCAAGCCCCCAGCCCTCGGGAGACCGCTGGAGCCGCTGGAGCGTTTCCTGGATCTTGCCAACATTCTCCGGAGCGCCGGCTTGATATAGTTGTAAGATGAGCTGTAAAAAAGAGTCAGCCTGGACACCCACTAACTCTCTGACTTTATTGATATGTTGGCCCAATGAGGGCAGAAGGCTCAGATCAAGGGAGTTTGCAAACGCCGTATTACACCCCGCCAAGCAAATACTTCTGGGAATCTTGGGTGAGGAAAATCTCAAGCATACCAAGTTGGATGCTACTTACATTCTCTACTCCCTCAATCGAGGTGGGGAGCTCCCCACTGTCAGTGGATGCCATCGGTCTTGGTTCTGTCAGGAGATGAAGCGAGGTGCAAGGAAAAGCGAAGGAAACTCAAAGTCCAAGTTTGACGATCTCATAACACATAATTTATATGAGATGCCATGACTCAATGCGGAGGAGTAGCGTCTGGGATTTCTTTGTTTTCTGAAAATCGTTGGCAACATTGAATGGTGGTGTTTCCAGTATCAATCTGCACATTGCCTAGGTGCGGCCTCGGAATCCAGGCATTTGGTAGCCTCGCCTTATCGATTGAGGTTTGGGGATCATGGAGTTACTATTGCACAATTCTCGTACGCTATGAGGGGAAGTGCTTGATCATCCCAATTTGCTTTTTAGCCCTCTTCACCCCGTCGTCCACTTTCGCTGCCGTGGAATATCCCTCGTCTCTGTCTTTTGGCTTACTTTCCCCACTGGGCAGTCTCTCGTTCTGCCCAAAGCACCTCTCCGCATCTGCCACAACTCTCGTGGGGGTAGTAAGAACCAATGGGCTACCTGCAGACTCTGGGAACAGCTTTCACGAAGACTAGGCCCTTTTCCCACACTTATATTCGACCCCGCAACCTCCACGTCTTTCCCTCTTCTCGCTCCTCCGCCAAATCGACCCTCCAAGGCATGCTAAGATATCGGTTCGAATCGTCGACAAGCTAACAGGATACCAGATACAAACATGGGGAAAGTTAACACAACCCCCGGGCTCCTCCATCTGAGGGAGCTTATGAAGAAGCACAAAGTAGATATTTACAGTATGTAAGTGGCTATAAACCTGCTTTTGGAGGGATACTAAAAGACCACCAAGTTATACCGTCCGAAGACAGCCACTCCTCTGAGTACATCGCCCCTTGCGATGCTCGAAGAGAATTAATTTCAGGTTTCACGGGCTCGGCCGGTTGTGCGGTGGTGACACACGATAAGGCTGCGTTGGCAACCGACGGACGATATTTCAACCAAGCTACGAAACAACTGGATGACAATTGGCTGCTGCTTAAGCAGGGCCTACAAGATGTTCCAACTTGGCAGGAGTGGGCTGCGGATCAATCCGAGGGAGGAAAAGTCGTGGGTGTTGACCCAACTGTGATTTCTGCACCCGAAGCCCGCAAGCTCGCCGAGAAGATTAAGGAGCGTGGTGGCCAGGAACTCGTAGCGATTGACGAGAACCTCGTCGACTTAATCTGGGGAGCAGATCGACCTAAAAAGCCTATTGAGCCAGTCATAGTTCTGGGGCAACAGTATGCAGGGAAAGACGTGAGGTCCAAATTGGATGAGCTTCGCAAGGACCTCGAGAAGAAGAAGAGTTCTGGATTCATTGTTTCCATGCTGGATGAGATTGCTTGGCTGTTCAATTTGAGGGGTAATGATATCCCATACAACCCTGTTTTCTTCTCGTATGCTACTATTACGCCTACAGCAGCTACACTATATGTAGATTCCACCAAGCTCAGTGATGAGTGTACATCTTTCCTCAGTGAAAATGGAGTGTCGATCCGGCCATACGAGAGCATCTTCGACGATACTAAGCTTCTTGGTCAATCTCTGACTGTTGTAGATGGTGACGAAAAGTCCGAGGCTCAGGTCAAGAAGTTCTTGATATCTACTAGAACTTCCTGGGCTCTGAAGAGAGCTCTGGGCGGAGAGTCTAAAGTTGACGAAGTTCGAAGTCCCATTGGTGATGCGAAAGCAGTGAAGAACGAGAACGAGCTGGAAGGCATGAGGGCCTGTCACATCCGAGATGGTGCTGCTTTAATAGAGTACTTTTCGTGGCTCGAGAATCAACTTGTCGTTGAAAAGGCAACAATAGATGAAGTTGAAGCTGCCGACAAGTTAGAAGAGATGCGGTCGAAACACAAAGATTTTGTGGGTTTGTCATTTGATACCATTTCGTCTACTGGCGCCAACGCCGCAGTCATACATTACAAGCCGGAAAGAGGCAACTGCTCAATCATTGATCCGAAAGCTATTTACCTTTGTGATTCTGGTGCCCAATACTATGATGGAACTACTGATACAACTCGTACTCTCCACTTTGGGGAACCGACAGAGATGGAAAAGAAGGCTTATACCCTTGTCCTCAAGGGACACATTGCTTTGGATGTAGCCGTCTTCCCCAAAGGTACAACTGGCTTTGCTTTGGACACACTTGCCAGACAATTTTTATGGGTATGTTTTTGAAAGCTTGCGTCTAAGCTATTTGTGCTAATCTCTCCATAGGAAGAAGGTTTGGATTACAGACATGGCACAGGCCATGGTGTCGGCTCCTTCCTGAATGTTCACGAAGGGCCCATCGGTATTGGAACCAGAATCCAATATTCCGAAGTCCCTCTTGCCCCAGGAAACGTCATCTCCAACGAGCCAGGTTATTACGAGGACGGCAACTTTGGTATCCGTATTGAGAACATCGTCATGGTGAAAGAAGCACAGACCAAACATCAGTTTGGAGACAAGCCATATCTCGGCTTCGAGCACGTCACCATGGTTCCATACTGCAGAAAACTTATCGATGAGACGCTTTTGACTAAGAAAGAGATACATTGGTTAAATGAATACCATGCAGATATTCATGCTAAGACAAAGGAATACTTCAAGTCAAATGCTCTGGCTATGCAATGGTTGGAACGGGAAACGGAGCCACTGTAGTCACACAGGACAAGATTAGCATCGAATTCAAGATATATCAACTAGTACCGCATCATGCTTTTATGATTCTAATGTTTAGAATGTTAAGAATGCTGCCATGGTAAATGTTGTCCCGAATGATAACTTGAACGCCACGTTATCTTGAATAACAGATCTGAGATCTACGCTCATCACATACTTTTGTAGTCTGTCATATGGCAGCACATCTATCCCATAACTTGATGCCCACTGGTCAACCTGTTAGACACTCTTTTCGCTTGTGATGATGAGGGATTGGGTGGGTACTTACTTGTACACCCACAATTAACAACCCGAGTACCAGTGTCAGAGGTTTAGAAAATGCGCTAACTGCCAGTCCTGCACAAAGGCCTATTCGTCGAAGCTTACATTAGTACTTACTCACACCTAACTAATTGGCTTTAAATGGAGTACACAGAAAGTATAAGTACCGATAATCGAACCCGAACTAATTTGTCTCACAGCCCCCGGATTCAATTGCCCCCTCCTCACTACTGGCACGGTAGCGTTTCTCCTATATGAATCCGCAGACACGACAGAAGCGGTAGAATCTAAACGCAAAGGCCTCTGACGAATGGCTCGATATGTTGCGAGTGAGACTCCGAGGCCCAATCCTAGAGCTTGGGGACGGAGGAGAGGTCGAAGAAAGATGCTTGCCATTATTGATCGAGGAGATAGGGTTTATCTTGAATTATGAGAGGTTGGGTAAAAGGAGCAGATGATAGGGCTTTAGCTTCCTGGAAGGTACACAATTGCAAGGTCCTGTTGCCAAACATTGAATCGAAGTGCGTTGATCAGAAAGGTTCACGTGTCTCTAAGCTTCTTCAAATCCTCAATCCACTGACATCACCGCTTTACCGGGGTCGGGTTCTCTTTGTTTCCCCAGACTTTTCGGCTTCTTCGGGCTTGCTACGGCTTAACGAGTAAAAGGAGGGGTCCCCCTTCCCCGTCGAGCACGGGAGAGCTGTCCGAAGTCGGGAAACATCGCCGAAATATACCACCAAGTGCAATTGCCTGTGTGAACCCCATAGGCTGGAGGTATACAATGCCGTTCAAAGGGCGTACAAGGTCTCGGAGGCTGAACCTTGGAAAGCATGGAAGGCGAACTGAGTGCATTGGAACCACTGTTTGTTTAGCCTTTTAGAGCCAAGGTCGGGCCAATAAGTCCCCTCCGATCGGCTGAACATTTTCTTGCTAGAGAATTGTTAAAAGACTCTGATCTGGCATCGGAGGGCGTAAGACTCATACAATTCAATTTATCCCTCTGCGACTCACAACATACAAAAACAACCGAGTCTCCTACCTTACTTCTCGGCACTGCAAAACGAAAGGAATAATCGACGGCCATACAGGAAGAATGGCCACCGAACTCCCCACCAGCTCTACCAATGGCCAGCGCAATGGGTCGAATTCGGGAGAGTCGAATTTCACTGTCAAGACGGGACTGGCACGCATGTTGAAGGGGGGAGTCATCATGGACGTTGTCAATGCTGAACAGGTAAGATATACTCGGCCATTGATCTGTTTTGGGAAGAGGAAAATGGCTGACCTCAGCATAGGCAAGAATAGCAGAAGAGGCTGGCGCAGTTGCTGTTATGGCTTTGGAACGTGTGCCAGCAGATATTCGTGCCCAAGGAGGTGTAGCACGTATGTCAGATCCTAAGATGATCAAAGAGATTATGGCGACTGTCACAATTCCAGTGATGGCAAAGGCCAGAATCGGACACTTCGTCGAATGCCAGGTATGCTCACACGAACCTTTCCGCTGGGCACTTGCTCATTGGCATGTGATGTAGATCCTGGAAGCCATTGGCGTAGATTATATCGACGAGTCAGAGGTTCTCACACCAGCCGACCACGCCCACCACGTCGAGAAGCACCTCTTCAGTGTGCCCTTCGTCTGCGGATGCCGAAATCTCGGAGAGGCTCTACGTCGAATCAGTGAGGGGGCGGCCATGATTCGGACCAAGGGTGAGGCAGGAACTGGAGATGTTATCGAGGCTGTCCGCCACATGCGCACCGTATCTGCAGAGATCACTCGTGCTTCGGGAATGTCTGATGCAGAGTTGAGAATATTGGCTAAGGAAATCCAAGCCCCATATGATTTACTGAAGGAGACGGCCAAGCTTGGTAGGCTGCCTGTGGTCAACTTTGCTGCTGGTGGAATTGCCACGCCGGCGGACGCTGCTCTGATGATGCAACTGGGCTGTGATGGGGTGTTTGTTGGGAGCGGAATTTTCAAATCTGGGGACGCAGCGAAGAGAGCGAAGGCTATAGTGCAGGCGGTGACACATTATAACGATGCCAAAGTGCTGGCGGCCGTCAGTGAGGATCTCGGGGAGGCAATGGTGGGCTTGAACTGTGGGACGATGGATCCCAAGGACAAGATGCAGGGCCGTGGCTGGTGAGTGTCGAGGCTGGAGCGGGCTGCGGGCGTGTTTGCTGCATTGAAAAGTTACAGTAGATGAATCAATCAAGCTAGAAACAAACGAGGCGATCTGCGGGCGTTGGTCCCTTGCACGCTGCTGGTCCATAGATGTTCTCGCTCAACGTGAAACGGGGCCCAGGGAGACGGTGTGGAGAGGCTGCCGGCAGGATCCCGCGAGGGCTAGAGGGGCATCGTGAAGTCACTCTGGCCCGTTGTCGCGGCGTCGTCGAGGAGATGCGTCGAAAGGGCAGGGCACCGGCAGCAGGACCAGCGAGCAGCAGCACCAGAGGCGCCTTCACGCCACTCCCGACTCCTGGATAAAGGCGTGCGAGCTGCTCGAATCACAACAGGCTCCCGCTCCATCCCATCTTGCTTTTGGAGACTCTGCGGGCATCTGCATCCCTCCTGTACTGTACCGCCCTGGAGTGGAGCGAACTGCTGGGAATTGGCCAATATCCATCCATGCGCCTCTCGCGAACCCTACCCGCCATCTCTCCGCCAGCCAGGACCGCTATTTAGCCAGCTCAGCACAACTCTCTGCTCTGTACTCCGTACCATCACCGCCGTTTTCCCACCAGAATGAGGGTTACAGAATGGTCAGAGCCCGCCATCGCCACGAACTGGCAGCAGCCCTCTTGCTGCTGTTCTGCCAGCTGCTCATCCCCATCAGTGCCAGTACCATAACAACGGCGCCCCGAGCGACGTCGACCCCGATTTCGAATGCGACGTGCGAGTTTAGAACCATAAATTACATCACCGACACCCTTCCTCAGTTATGTCTTCGCTCTTCCTGGAGCCAGGCGAATGCGACGCTGAAATCGGCGGCTGCTGGAACCACAACTATCTCCAGCGAGGGGCAGCCAGATGAGGGTGAGGTTCCCACGAGCCAGACGGCTCCGCAGAATAGGGCTACTGGTGAGACAGTATCGAGCGGGGCTACAGTAGCCACCTCGATTGCAGCTACGACATCTCCAGAGGCTGGATCGGCCTCTGCTCCAGAAGTTGACGCTGGGGAGTTGAACGACGCTGCTTTCTTGTCATTTGAGGAGTGGAAGAAGCAGACTTTGGAGAAAGCCGGACAGGGGAATGCAAATATTGGGAATCGACGGTCTGGGGAAAACAAGAGAAGGGATTCGGAGAGCTTTCAGAACAATTTGGATACTCTTGGTGACGAAGGGGAATTAGATTTGGACTTCAGTGGTTTTGGAGGGACGGGAAACAGCGACGAGACGGGGAACAGGGCCGAGAAAAGTGGTTTCGAGGCCAAGCAGGAGAAAGAAGATGGCGAAGGACGAAAAAGGGACCATTATCGGAGTAAAGATGCTGGTAAGACTTGCAAGGAGCGTTTCTCTTATGCTTCTTTTGATGCGGGGGCTACAATACTCAAGACTCACGCTGGAGCCAAGAACTCGAAGGCCATTTTGATTGAGAATAAGGATTCTTACATGCTCTCCAACTGTAAGACTGAAAACAAGTTTGTGATTATTGAACTTTCGGTATGATTGTTCCTTTGTTGCATTACTTATTGAAATGCTAATACTCTGCAGGAGGATATCTGGATTGATACTCTGGTTCTTGCGAACTATGAATTCTTCTCAAGCATGGTCAGGACTTTCCGAGTTAGTGTCAGTGATCGGTATCCTGTCAAGGTAGACAAGTGGAAGGATGTCGGGACATATGAGGCACGGAATTCTCGGGAGATCCAGGCTTTCTTGGTTGAGAACCCCCAAATTTGGGCCAGGTACCTTCGGATAGAGTTCTTGAGCCATTACGGCAACGAATACTATTGCCCTTTGTCTTTAGTTCGCGTCCATGGAACCCGTATGCTTGAGAGCTGGAGAGAAAGCGAGGCAAATGACGAAGAGAATGAAGCAATTGAGAGCGGCCCCAGTGAAGAATTTGTCCCCGAGGCTGTCGCCGAAGTGGTCAAGCAAGAAGAGTCTCAAAGTGCTCAAAATGCTAAAGCTACTGAAGTCAACATCAGCCCAGAGATAATTGCTGACGAGATGCCAAAGTCTTATTCTAACAATACTGAAGAGCCCAATAGCTCCCCCATCGAGTCTCCACCGATTACCCCTTGGCCGAACTCAGCGAGCTTTGCTGCGGAGTTGTTCAACGATGACATTTCGAGACAAATTTGTCTTCCTCAGGAAGTTCCTGTTATAAACAGCATTTCGACGAGTGGAGTTACTTCCGATGACAGCAATAGCTTAGTGCTACAAGAAGGGAAAACGACCAATCCACCACCTACAGATCCAAAAATCAACATGTCAGTATCGTACACAGTGGTCAGTGCTTCAAAGCAGCGTGAGTCGTCTGTCGCTGAGCAAACTTCTGCTCAAAGCCCATCACTTCCTACTGCAAATCCAGCTATCAAAGCCGAAGTAGCTTCAAATACTCCGGTACCTTCGTTATCTGCAGTTCCTCTAAAACAGACGGACTCCATACCATCACAGAAGGCCAAGCCTACGAGCACATCAACAGCATCGTCATCTTTGCCCACTATCCAGGAAAGCTTTTTCAAAGCCGTCTCTCGTAGACTGCAACTTCTTGAGTCTAATTCGACATTGTCACTTCAGTATATCGAGGAGCAATCACGGGCTCTTCGAGAAGCATTCACCAAGGTCGAAAAAAAACAATTGCAAAAAACTGCAATATTTCTAGAAACCCTTAACAGCACTGTCTTCGAACAGCTTCTGGGCTTTAGACAGCAATATGATGAAATGTGGCAATCCACAGTCATTTCTCTCGAAAGCCAGCGAGATGAGTCCAGAAGAGAGATTCTCGCCATCAGCAGTCGACTCAACATTCTTGCTGATGAAGTTGTCTTCCAAAAACGAATGTCCATAGTCCAATCTGTTCTCCTTCTCCTCTGCTTAGGACTGGTTATCTTTTCCCGCGTAGCAGGAGGCAGTATCGACTTCTCCCGAATGCACGGTCGACCAAGAAATTTATCTGCCTTCCAAGTAGAAAGTCCACTTGACAGCGCCCCCGACACTCCAGGATACCGACAAATAAACTCTCTTCGAGGAGGTAGACCATGGGTTGCATTAGGCCACGTCCGACAAAATTCGGACGAAACGGCAGGATCCCGTTCACGAAGCCGAGATGTCTCACCACCAACCCCAATATCAACATATTCCCGCTCAGGAGAACTCTCACCAAGTCCACCACTTGGAATCTCTATTGGAGACGGTACAACTGATAATCTTGATGTTCCCACCCAATCTACTTCAAACCAAATTTGCTCCTCATTATCATCCTCTCCTCACACTCCCAAGAAACGCAAAAGACGCTCAATCCAAAGTATCAATTCACTAGCACCTCAACCCGATTATTTCATACAAAATAACGAGACAGGTCCTGAGCTAGTAAGATCACTATTACCATCCCCTCCACCGGCAGAACAGCACAGCGGTCATCGAGGCAGCTTTAGTATAGCACGGAAACCATTACCAGCATTACCAGTAGATGGGGGCTAAGGAAGGGAGATTTGTACATAGGTTTGATCTATAAAATTGGTATTTCGTGCAATTAGCCAGGCGTTCAGGATTGGAATATTTATCAGGATAGCGATATCACACTTCTGAATTTCCATCTAAGACCTTCAGTATCAAAGTGATGTTTTGTGATCTCTTGACTGGTTCTACTGGAATTCCTTAATCTTCCAAGTCCCATTCCACATGAAAACTGCTCTTCCACATCTGACGACCCTGAAATTTGGCAAGGCGACCGACGAGGCTTACGAGTTAGCTTGGCTTGGTAGATTTCCGAATAAAAGTGGGAACATAGTGGTCAAGGCTTTCACAAACATGACGGTTCTCCTCAATCTGTGTATATTAAAGCTCTTGCTAAATTGATTTTCTACTTTGTGTGCTAATGCCAAACTCTCCAATCCCCCGGATTGCAAAAAACTTTCTTGGCATTGCGTCATTCATAGAAGAACATTCGCGTATACCCATCCATTTTCTATAGTGGCCCTCGAAACTCTGGGAGAATTGAGGACATTTTTGGGCCACCTAGATGGATTAACTTCTGTATAAAATGAAGTGTAAGGTATAACTCACCATCTAGAACGAATAGTTTCAAGAAAAAAAAATAAAGCCTGGGATCAACCAAGCAAGTCCAGCGCAGCAAAATGCACACCCATTTCAATGCAATAGGGTAAAGATCAAAAGGGGATACACAACAATCATCAAGATTCATGCCACCGCATCAAAATTCCCAAACGATATCTACTATAACGTTTCCCAAATTGGTCTGTATACAGGCAGACTTCGAGATGTGAGTGACGGGAAACAAATTGACCAATATTTGCAGCCAGAACTGTTACAGAAAAGATCGCCTGAAGTGACTTGGTATTTCTTGTCGATTAAACTATTCTTATTAGAAACGAAACTCATTGGAAATGTTCTTCTTACAAGGAGGATAAGGCAGGTATGATGATTGCATGTGGCCCTCATCAAAACCGTACTCTTCACGCTCCGCCAAACTTGTTCCTCGGTCATATTGTGAGCGGCGTCGACGCTGTTCATCTCTGAGGTGTTGGCCGGCGCTGGGTGCGAAGAGGCCTGTGTATGAATCAGTATGATGGCTTGAAATTGTTAGGTCAATACGTACCAACGTGTTCTGCATTCTCACAACTACGCTTCAATTTAGATGCATTATCCGATGGAGGGAAAGCATCCTCTTGGCCGGCTCGACCATAGGGGTCGTTGCTCGTGAAGAACAACTATAAGAGGGTGAGTTGTGCTGTCTATGGCTTTTTTGGCAGTGGATATACTCTTACCTTTGGTCGATAATGCTCAGGCTCAAGCATGACAGACGAGTTTCGGAATTTTTGGATTAGACAATCACGGCCTTGAATAGCTGCAAAAATGTCAGTGAAGAACAAACTGGGATGATGTGAAGGCAACTCACTGGCATACGAAACCTCAGCAACCTTGTCACTCTTGAATCTATGCCTTATGTGGGTGAGAACTAGTCTAGTAGAATACGGATGAAGCAACTTACCACTTTTGATTGGAACGAGCTGCCACAAACTAATTTTTTCTTTAGCAGAGATTCGGGGGAGCCATTCTCATCGCAACTTACATCAATGATGTCTAAAGGCTGTGGTTTATAGTCAGTGGCTGCGTGAGATTATTGATGAGGAAATACTTACATCAGTAAAATTAATGAAGGCGTAGCCGACACTAAGAACAAGCTGTCAACGAAAGACATTAGAGCTGACGGAGGCGTTTCAACTTACTTGCAATTGTTGGAGAAGTCGATTCGCAAATACATAAAATCGTACTTCCCAGGGCTGGACTCGTCGACAATGCTCTTAAGCATTGCTTGGTCAACTTTGTTGGGGATGTTTCTGAGCATAACCTGAAAATAAAGTTAGAAACTCCACAAAGAAGCATAATGAAGATAACTTACGGTTGTGCGTACATCGGTCCCGGCTCTAATCCTATCAATATCGACGTGGTTATGATGTCCGGCGGCAGGATTAGCTCTGTTGCGCATAATGCTCTGAGGGAACTTGGCTGCATTCTGGCGTCTAGTGCTAGATCGGCTTATCATTGTCATGTCTTGGGAGGAAGATTGACCCTGGGAAGCATAGTACAGCTGAGCAGAGGGGTAGGCAAAGCCTGGTTGAGAGGGGATGCCATTGGCTGAAGGGTGTGCTTGAGTTGCTGGCATCATACTTGGACCGTAAAGACCGCCATTGGCGACAACAAGCTGGAATCCATTGCCTGGCAGACCAAAGGGAGTGTTACCTGGTGCCATGTAGGCTATGCTGGAAGGGCCAGCCAATGGGGTAAAGGCTTCTCGTCTAGTGTGAAGAATTCGAGGATCTTGGTTGTTGATGTTCATAGATGCCATGGCATCCAGAATTCCAGATGAATCACCGGATCGTCGTGTCGGTGTACCAGCCAAAGCTGTGCGTTGCATATTGCTGCTATTAGCCGCATCAACATCCGGCATATGCATACTCACGGACATCTCGACGTGGTCCTATTCAACATCAGATTAGGTCAAGAGGACATCTGGGCGGAGCCAGAGCAGTAACTTACCCCGAACACATTTCCGTTGAATCGTTGACAGGCACGTTGGGCTTTTGACAAATCGTGGTACTCAGCAATAAGTCGACAACGATTGCCTTCAACTGGCCCGGCCATACGCCAAGCACGAAGACTGCCCTCGATAGATAGGACATCAATAAGGTTCTCAATATCCTTCCCAGAGAGAGAGGTCTTGTTTGAAAAGCGAGCCCGGAGAACGATTTGACCCTCATGAGCAGTGTAAAGTTTCTTCGGGGATGGGGTGATGGCCTGGGGGGTGTCAGTAGAGGTAGAAACATGTAGGAATTGGAGTGGTATACCTTTCCAAGGGTGTTTAAGCTGACATAGTCAACACTCATATCGTCGAAGCTCTTCTTTGTATTGTTGTAAATCAACTCAGCGTCCTCAACATGTGTCAACCTGACATACACAGAGTTGCCCACAGGAAAGATCCGCTTAGACCCCTTATAAAGGTATCCGTTGTCTTGGAGGGCCTGGATCAATTAGTATACAGACATAGTAAAAGTAAAACAAATGGGAAAGGAGCGAGGAAGAAGAAAGATTGAATTTCAGAGAGGGGAGGATTTTACCTTCAACGAAGAGTTTACAATGGCGGTGATATCCTCCTTGTATATGGACTCAATCTTCACACAGCGAGATACGAGTGTATCGGTAGTGAATCGTCCTTCGCCAATGACATCTGCGGTAATTGGCTCACGAGCAACATCGGTCTCCCGGGCAATGATTGCATGGACATGGTCAACTGTGCCGGGGACGGGTGTTGATGATTTGGAAGTTAGGCCTACGTTATTGAGGACGAAGGGTTGAGCTGTGGGCGATAGCTTTTGCTCTGGCTTTCCCTTGGATCCGGCCGAAACGAAGGGATCCGCGTGGCTTGACTCGGATTGCCCACCATTTGGTCGTTGAGAGACTCGGATTGGCTTGTGCTCATCTGGAGAGAAAGCAGTGAACTTCGTGGCGGGTGTGGCATCCATAGACTCGGTGCCCTCCCGAGTGGAGGTTGGAGAAGCCTTGTATTGAGACATCTTTAGTTGTGTTGGAGGAGACTCTTGCTCAGAACTTAGGATCGAAATGAAAGGTCGTTCGCACAATACGAAGACGCACCTAGATGAAGGTGAGAGGTCGTCCGAGGCTCAGGGTTATGGGAGGCGATACATACTAATACTTGTGCGGAGATGGAGGACGAAGGTATCAAATGTGCTTTTGATACAGCTTGCCGTTCCTGAACGGAGCTGGAAGGGGATGGAGCACGAACGACTGAGGTTGCCTTCGCCTCTGCAGCGCGGCTCCCCAAAAGGCGGGCGGAGTGTCTGTTGGACGGAGGGGACAGGATTACCAAGGGAGCAGATCCAAGAACGATGGAAGAGATGGTTTGGCTTGACGAACAACAATGGCAGACGTGCTCTCCAATGAGGCGAAGGTTCCTGGAAAGCCTCCAGGTTGGAGTCCCAAGGTGGAGGGACAAAAGAGGTGTTGAGGTTTTCAGGAAATTGTGGTGGGCTACCAAAATTTATAGGGAAAGAGCGACCTTTCGTGGGCGTGTGCCCTTTCACGCTGGCTGGCCCCCTTGCCGCTTCCTCCCCAACAACAAGAACGGCCAGAGCGACAACAAGAACCCGAGGCTCTCCATGTGTTGGCCCCAACGCCCCGCGGGTTGTGTGCAACGGAAGCGGACCAAGAGAGATTTCGATCGGACGGTGACCGTTGCCCGAAAGAAGTTGTGTGGCCCCGGACTCATTGGCTGCCCTCTTCTGGTCTCCATTCAGGATCTCCTTGGTCAACAAGAGCATAGCGACCGCATTAGGCCGACACGACGGCTAGGATAGGCCCGGGGAGGGTCGGTGGTCGGAGGCCAACTGCCCTTCGCGGTGAATGGAAGGTGAGCGCAAGGTGAGCTGAGGTTGTCCACAGCGGTGGCAACGGCGACAATGTGTTGGAAGCCTTGATAATGCTGCGTGAACCCCGTCATAGAAGGGATCCTTCCACCCGAGACCGAGCGAGATGCCATGAAGACCCGGCATGCTCTCATCTAGCCTTAACGTGTCCCAGACCGAAGCCTATACTGGAGGGACGTCGTTTTAAGGGAGCAACCACTTGAAAACCGAAGGAAGGCAGACAGCTTGGCTGCTCGGACCTGAGTAAGAGTTTCTAAGCGTTCTTGGTAGGCTAGAATATTTCCATAGTGCTATAGAAGGTTCTGGATACCTTCTACACCATAGCTTAAATTCGTAGCTTGAATTCACAACTCCATTCTTCTTCTCCCACTCACTCCCGCTAGTTCAGGAAGTTCCATGAACACAAAATTCGACGGCTTATATGGGAGTCTCCCACACTTTTGGTTCTCAAAAGCAGCTATAGATACCTAGCGGAGGGTCTCTCTTCTCGTAAAAATGATGGATAGGTCGCGGCTGAGAGGAGCCAACTTCACTCAACAGGACTTTGCCTACAATACGCTCATGTAGAAAGAAAGTTCTCTTACTGTGAAACATCAAGGAGAAGGGTCCGAATTCTGATCTTTGATACGCCGTCAAGCGTGTCCTCCCACCTATATGGATAGGGTCTTCAAGAGATATAAGAAAACACTTTGACTTAAGCAGTTCTTGTCTAAACTAATAGCGCCTAAATTGCTGTTCAGATGACGTTGAAAGGCACATCCTCGAGCTGGAGAGTGGGATTTTAGAAATACTCAGTGAGAGTATCAGTTCTCAAGACTATCAGCCTTGACTCTTGTGCGAAAGGCACAGCCGATTTTGGCACCTGATCTTAGGGTACTCAAAAAGCATCAAATACGCCTCACTAGAATTATCAAGTGATGATAATTATGATGATAATTATGCTGTTGAGTTTCCTAACAAGGATACCCAAACTGGCCATGTACTTCTTGCACGAGGAGTCCTCGATTTGGTCTGCAACACTTGTTGAAAAGGAAATCTGTCGTGAATTTCCTTGACCAAAAAAGGCCCATTACCGCTTGAAGATAAAATCCTGTTGAGCTGATTTAGCAATAGAAAGCCGTATGGATTAAAAGGGTGACGTAAACATAACCTAATCATCCCATGCTATTCAAGTAACCCTTATGCTGTTGGACGAGCCGGTATATTAATAGAGAATTGGAATGCAAGAGTATGCTGCTAGTTCGGCTGAGCCTGGCCACTAAGGGAGCTGAGAAGGATATTTGGCTCTTGCTAGAACAGATGTCGAGCAAGAGATACGATAATGTAAAAGCATCAGGAGTGACGCTGAGTTGTAAAATTGGCCGAGGTGTTGGGGGGCAACATTGATGCTGTCGCGAAATGGAGTATAAGGATGGCCAAGGGCTCATTTAAGATCTGGACTACGTTGAAAACGGCGGATTAGAGAGCGCGAATTGGGGAGGGATAGGAAGACTGGAGATACAGATCGCACTGTACAACCTCTATTGAGTGCTAGTTCACGAGAGAGATAAGCCGAGCTCCTTTTCCGGCCTTTCTAGGAATTATTGTCGCCAGCGGATGATCTTGCGAGCTCAAGTGGCATTCTTTTATGAGAGGGTAGATCGATCTAGGAGAAGGTTTGTTACTCGAGAGGGTGTAAAGAATGGAGACTGGTGTCGATGCTGCTTTTGTGGAGGGAGCGATACCTCGTGTGATGGGGACGGCTCAAAGTTCTTACAGCAGATCGGCTAAACATCGGCTCGATCTTCTTCAGCCTGTGATGGGTTTGACCTCTGGAATCAAGTTGACGGCCGGGGGAGTTTCCATCACTTTGATCACAAAGAAACCCTCCGAATTCCTCCGTATGGGATGGCCGACGAGTCGTCTCTTTGAAGAGGCATGGCACTTAATTATCGCATCTGAGGAACTTCACAACCACGACTTACAATCGATTGATATATACATGTAAAAGGTGGAAATGATCACGACTGGAGTCTCATCGAAGAAGAAAGTTGATAGGAACAGCACGCATAGCATATCTCTTAAGTCAAGTGAGCAAACGCACTTAGATATTTGGCAGCCAAGAATGGCCTTTTAGATACCAACTACCTGATCCTAACATCTTACCGTTTCAGGCTCCCGGATGAGTAGATGTATAACTTTCAATATAGTAATCTTATGTTCCGTGAGACGTTTAATTATATAAATACTAAAACTTGGTCCTGTCTGTTGTTGTGCTAGAAGACGTCCGTACCCCATCGGGGTTGCTTTAAAGTTGGAAGGCCACGCATGGATCAGTCGGCGTCCAATCCTAGCCGACAAGGGCTGACTGCCTCGAACTTCGCGACTTGAGACTATGCAAGGCCCTAGAATACACCCCTCAGCGTCGAGCTTCTGACTTTTCGGAATTTAGCTTGCTCACCAACATATCATGACGTTGAACCTGACCAGGCTTTCTACGGCACCATCAATCCAAAATGCCTCCAAAAGCCCCACGATATGATGACTACAGAGTCGCAGTCGAACACGTATTTGCGGTCTCCTCCAGAAGTAATGATCGTTCAAGCTGATTGTCTGTTCAGATTATATTATCCTCCTCCGACGCCGACTATCTAGATCAATTGATTCCCGCTCTTAAAGATGCTACAACATCGAATCGGACCTCAGGGCTTATGCAAAGCTTGTCTCGATATGCGGAGGAACGCGAAGCAGACATCGAGCGAATTGGTATGACGAAACATGAGGAATTTCTGGCCTCGGTCAATCAACTCCAAAAAGTGCGGGAAGGCACTGTCAGTCTTACTTCTGAGATTTTAAAGCTCAATCAGTCCATCCAAGAGAGCACCGAGAAGTTGGCCAAGCAAAAGGAGTCTCTGGTAGATACCAAGGCCATCCGCCAAAATATCGCAGAAGCTGCAGAAGCGCTCAAGGAATCTTTAAAGATATTACATGCAGTCAACCAGGCCCACGATCTTATCCGCAAGAAGAAATACTACGCTGCTCTCAAAGCTCTGGATGATCTTCAGAACGAGCATTTGATTCCAACAATTCAAAACAAGTATGCGACACAGCACAAGCTTGCTGATATAATCCAAAAATCTATACCCTCCTCCCAAAAGGCCATCTCAGAAGCTGTTATGACCGACCTGAATACATGGCTATACCGAATTCGAGAAACATCCCAATTTCTGGGCGAAGTCGCATTTTACCACACCGAACTTAGACGAACCAGGCAGAAAGAGCGAATGGAGTCAAACACATATCTACGAGCATTTAAGCTTAATTCTGCCATCGAGCTAGTATTCGACGAAAGCGAAGAGTTTAATGTCCTAGATAACGAAGAGCTTCGCGTCGACTTCACCCCTCTCTTTGAATGTTTACATATCCATGAAGCACTTGGCCAGAGCGACAAATTCAAATCAGACTATGCAGCAACTCGGAGACAGCAAAAGGAGTTGTTGCTCCCTAATAAGGTCAGCTTAGACCAAGACGACGATGAAAACAGTCTCAGCAGTCTCTTGGAGGGGATTTGCGGCTTCGCAATTATCGAGAAAGCAACCATGAGAAGGGCTCCAAATCTACGGTCTTCCGTTGATGTATGTGCTTCCAGGATGTCCGTAACTTGTATTAAGTTTTTTTTAGGTTGATGAACTTTGGGACTCGATGTGTCAGACAGCTATCAGTCTCGTTTCCAAAGCTTTGGACCAAATTGACACCGCAGAAACTTTGCTCAAGATTAAAGGGGTTATTGCTCTCTTTATACAAACCTTAGATGTAAGATTTCGCTCTATTACCTTCTAAACGCCCCTTTGGCGAAAAGAATAAACTAAAATATTATTGTAGGGTTGGGGCTATTCGGTATCAACATTGGACAATTTCTTACTCAAGTTGTTCGAGAAATATGCAGACCTGTTGAAGCGGAGATTTAGTGATGACTTCCAAGAGGTGATCAACTCGGTCTTACAACACCATGACTCTGCTAACTTTCCTAGATTGTATCCACTGATGACTACATGCCTATGCCGATCAGCAATCTTGATGAATATGACAAGGTCGTCAATGTAAGTTGGTTTACACCAGAGAAGTCTAGAGAAAAGCTCGAGTCAGTACAAACTTGCAAGGCTCCCGCAGGCGACTGCTAACATCACTAGATTCCCCTGCGTTTTACCCTTCTCGCAGATGTATCCTCTCTGCTGTATCGATATCAGGAATTTCCTCAATCAATTCTACTTCTTCTCAGACGATCATTTTCAACATCCGAACGTCATTGACGAAACCTTGAAAAGGGTATGCAAAGTGCCTTTTTTGTCCTCTATTTCCTAACTGGTTTGATCTAGTCCTTAGACCAACTTCTTCGAGAGAAAGTGTGCAAGTCGTTGGTTGAGCGATTAAATTCTCAATACTTAGGCCAAATTGTTCAAATTCTCATCAACCTCGAACACTTTGAGACAGCTTGCCGAGAACTCGAACAGCTGCTGATTGCAGCCCGTTCTTCCACCTCCGCTGGAGGACCGATTATTTTGGATGCTACGGAAGAATTTAGAAGCAACAAGAAGACGGCAGAAAAGCGAATATTCGAGCTTGTCAACTCCAAGATTGATGATTTGGTGGAAACTGCTGAGTACGACTGGTATGTACTCCTGCCTTTTTTGATTTTCTGATGCTGACTACACTGCCATACAGGATGGCTACCACACTCAATGATGAACCAAGCAATTACATGCAAACACTGACACGATACCTATCAACAATTATGAGCTCAACCCTGCTTGGCTTACCTCGGGAAATTAAAGAGCTAATTTACTTCGATGCTCTTTCGCATGCTGCGAACATGATTCTGGTAAGCAGTCGAACATGGTATCCTTTATACAGTACACTGACATTTCATAGGCATTGCCTCTATCTCCTGATGTTAAGAAGATAAATCTAAATGGCGTAGCTGCTCTAGCAAAAGATGTCACATATCTCTCAGACTTCGTAGATACACTGGATAACGCTGTCATTCTGAGGGAGAATTTGGATGAATTACAACAAACCGTTCTTCTCATGCAAACAGAGAATCCAGATGAGTTCTATGATGCTTCTATCCGAAACCGGAAATTTGGCCGTGTGGATGCAATGAATGGACCAAGGATTTTGGAGAAGTATGCTCCCTTACTCGAAATTGTAGCGCGGATGGCTGACAGTGCTAGACTTACCCACTCGATAACCAGTCCTATCAAAGCTGATCGATACGGTGGGTTCTCTTCCAGATTCGGAATGCGATAAACTGGCAGTATTGTCACGATGTCAATTGAAGGAGAATGATCAATTTTTCGAGGATATCACAACACGGCAGAATCCGATTCCCATACATTATACAGCAAAAAACCTCCAAAACAAGCTTGGCCATTCAAATAGGGGCACTTGATCTTCCCAACTCCAAACCCGAAATCACATCAACGTATTCGTTCACACTTCCCACGAAGCTCCTGTTAACCAACTTCATAATCCCGCTCACCCTCAGCATCAGCATCGCCCTCCCCACCATCATGGCGAGGATAATTGTGCCCGGGATCCTGGCCTGCTGACGGATCTTGAGGCCGTTGCTGTGGCACGTGGTACATTGGCTGTGGAAAATTAGACGAGGCTCAAAGGTGAATTTTCTTTAGAGAACTTACCTGTTGTGGTTGCATGGTTGGGTAGCCATAAATGCCATCCATCTCGTTATACATCTGTGGTCCTGGAGCACCGTATGCAGTGGCTGGGCCAGGCTGGACCTGTGTTGCGTACATGTTACCTTGGTTGCGATAATCTTGCTCTGGTTGCAGTCCATGGCCAAGAGAATAATCCGGTGGAGGCATATGTCCTGAAGGGTGGTTTGGTTGTGGTGGCATGTTTTGAGGAGGAATTTGTGGCCCAGCTGTTGGCACCCCTTGGGTTGCTGCACCTCCAGTCGCTCTCTTAGCATGAGAGGCAGCTTCTTCACGAGGTACAATATCGATTAGGAAGTCAAACATGTCCGATTTTGCAAGAGCAGAGGCGATATCTGACCGTTGGAGGGTTCGGCGCTTGTTCTCTTCAGCATGTATCCACGCCCGCATAGTCAGCTCTGTGATAAAAATATCACATCCTTTCGCAAATAAGATTGGTGCTTCCGCTGAAATCATCTTGACTTCTGGGTCTGCCTTCATGACTTTCTTGATCCGCGCGAGTGGTAACTGATGTAGCTTGTAGTCGTGCGTTTCCGTCTCGAGGTGGTTTATAACGTGTTGCCAATACACCGTGAGGATATCCTTATATGTGCCATGCAAACCTTGGTTGACCTATTTCTCGCATCAGCTTGGCTCCTACAGGACCCCCCGAAAATCTCGTACATTTGCCCACGCCCCCGTATTGTAGAAATCCGAGGCAACTGGTGCATATCCTTGCGTTGCGAGCTACCTTCTGTCAGTTGATATCATATGCGCTGGCTGGAGGGATACAAACCGCTGCACTAGCACCTAGAGATGAAGCAGGTTAGCTAATGATCCTGCCACAGCTCCATCCGCAAGATCTCCTGCAGATAGCGACCTCGAGATCGACCAAGAATGACAACATACCATAATGTCCACCATGATTCGGATCGTACACAGGTTGGGCGGCGACGGCGCGTTGCTGTCCCTGGCCATGAGACGAGCTGGGTGGGTTTTGAGAATCCATGCTCGAATTCTAGCTTGTGCCCTTGGTTCTGGCCTGTACACCAGTTTTCTCCGCAAGCTTGACCCGACGGCTTCGAGTCGCGAAAACGATCCAATTGCTTTCGGAAGGCCAAATGCTGCAACTGTTTGTTCTGCGCGATGCGCTTGGCTGGCAGTCGACGTGAGCGGCTCGGCGCAGGACACGGGCGGAAGCTGATGGTCCGGAAAAGAGTCGCAGAGCTGGAGACGCCGGCCTGCTCGAGTGAGACGAGGTCGAAGTCGTGGGACTGGGAAGGTCTGTTTGCGCGATACAGAGAGAGCTCGAGTTTGTTGACAGCTTGGGCGGCTGTAAGAGTCGTGATTGGTGGGTGATGCTGGAGCTCTGAGGAGGTTGTCGGGAACCAAGAGAGGCTCGGGAGGCTGGAGGGGTTTGGTCGCAACCTTGGAGAGGGCAGCGAATGGGTGGTGTCAGCGCTGGGCAACTGGGCCGGGATCGAAGCTTCGCAGGAACAAAGGATAGGCCGGCTCTGGGACAGAGGCAGGCGATGCTCACGCTGGGAGACGCTCTGCCTATGGGAACAGCGTGCTGGGCTCCGCTGGATGGGGGAGTGCGAGTGGTACCTGTTGCTGGGCTGGGTTCTGGGTTCTGGTGGGGAGGCTGCTGGGGAATTGCGAGCAGTCGTTTCGAGGGCAGAGGCTCGCGGTCGCCCACTCGTGCGAGGTGTATGGTTCGGTGCAGAGACGACGAGCAGGCCACGCCGTTTATATGGGCATTTGGCATTCACATTGGGCAGCTTTTCATGCGTCTGATTCAGGAAATGTGTGTGTGTGCGTTGTCCGCGACCAGGTTTTCCAGCCACGTTCTCACGGCGGGAGGCCCCCAGCCGCAAGAAGGCTGAGGGCGGACGCGGCGAGGGCACGACGGACGGAGCGCTCTGGGTGTGCAGGTGGGTGGGGGAGCGCGAGTGTGTGAGTCTATGAGTGAGTATTCTTATGTATGATGAGCGCAGAGCTGGCGCCGTCGGGGCTGTCCATGCCCAAACCGCCCCGCGGGGGTGGTGAGGATGTGGGAGCACGTCTCCATGGACAGACGTCCGCACCGTCTCGGGCTCTGGCCTCACTGGAGGGCTGGAGGAGAACGTTTCCCTGAACCGTCCTCTGGCCCTGTGGCCCTCGGTCCACGGTGACGAGATCTGGGGCAGACGATGCGCTCATCGTGCCCCCTTGTCTCCTTGCGTATGCAGATGCCCCTCTTGCCTCGCCGCGCCCCAGCGATCTCACCCCGAGTTTTCATGCTTCCTTGAATTCCGAGGTGCCAAAGTGCAGACCGACATTTGGACTCTCTACGGACTCCACTGAGGTTCCCAGAGACGGCGGACAGCAGCCAGCCTCAAATATGACGGCTAATCCAGACATGGCCTAGCTTGAACCATTAAGCGAAGCTCCACCTTAAATTTTTATCTTGCGAGCTGCAATATCATTTCGTGCTCCAAGCCCACCACCCTTCGATACTTCAACAATGGAAGAACCCAAAGCAATTCGCGCGGAGGAAGACCTCTCGGATGAGCAGATCCATCAGCTACTCAAAGATGCCGAGGCAAGGCTAAGGACAGCAGCTCCAGCCGCGTCCCAAACCATATCAAAGTACACCCCCCCACCTGCCTTTAGCAAATCCCCCCAAACCCAGGAAAGCATTTACTCACACGTTATCTACTCAGGCTTCCTACCATTGGCGATCACAATGTCATCGAGCCGTATGTCAAGACCACCAAGGATGGCGCGCACGTTGACCCGTCTCACCTGGTGAGCCCCAAAGACCGCCAGCTTTCAAACCAGATTCGCGTTGTGGAAGATCCCATCGCTGTCAAAACCAGAAATGCTGAGGTACGTGCTAATCTTTATCCTACCTTCTGGGCACAATCTTCTATGAGGAAAATCCAAACAAACCGTGACGCATGATCTGGTCCCGTCTTGGGTACCAGCCTGCAACCCATGATGCATTATATATCATAGTTACACTGAGGAGAAATCTAAACACGCTGTTTAATAAACAAATTGAGTGAGTGCCGCTGACACGACTTATAGATCAAGAAGGCTACGGCTGGTCCAGAATGGTACAATATTCCACGAACAGTGTTAACACCAGAACTGAAGCGGGATTTGCAACTTCTTCGCATGCGAGATGTTCTCGACCCAAAGAGGCATTACAAGAAAGAAAGCAAGAAGCTCGGCATACCCGAATATTGCCAAGTTGGCACAATCATTGAAGGACCGACTGAGTTCTTCAGTGGTAGATTGCAGAATAAGGACAGGAAACGAACCTTGGTTGAGGAGGTACTTGCTAGAGAGAGTTCAGACCAGCGCTTCACATCGAAGTACCGAGAAATTCAAACAGCCAAACGAAGTGGCAAGAAGGGGGAATACAACATGGTGGTCGCGGCCAGACGGAAGAACAAAGTCTCTAAACGATGAAGCATAATGGTTGATTTCTTCCTTCATCTCCAGTACTGGATCAATTCTCGGCTAAACATTGGTATCAATATCATTGCTCCCATTCAGAAGATCCCAAGAATCAAATTTGGCTTTGACAACCCATGTTCGCCGCAAGGTCCGACACGATTTCAGAAGTTGGTGCCGTCGAGTCCTCAGAAGGATTCATATTTAATCTCTTCGCTGAATTTATCGATCGTGGCGACAATCAGACGCTACGACATAATGAGCATTAAGCATCATAACGGGGCAAGGGGATGTACTTTGACCATCTCGGCGGCTATTTTGATATGCTCGAGGACCTCCAGATGATCGGCTTTGCCAGCCTCAAGTCTACCTAATAAATCATCCATTCTCAAATCTGTCAGTCGCAGATCATCTCCTCTTGGCATCTGGTCCTTGACTCCGTTGTTCGTGATGACACTTATACCGAGCACTCGGATACTGCAGTGTCTCGCAACAATTATCTCGGGCACTGTGGACATCCCTACCAGATCCGCACCTAGCGCGGACAGCATGCGACATTCAGCTCGAGTCTCGTAGCTGTTGCTGTCAATTTTTGTCCCTATTTCTCGGAATATCACAACTTACTTTGGCCCTCCCACAAACGCATATACCCCTTCATGCATGGGCGCAGTTCCTGGAGAGACCATCTCCCAAGCTTGATGGGCCGCTCGTCGAAGACCAAGGTCGTACGCATCCGACAGCGGTACAAATCGTGTTCTTCCTTGCTCTGATCCTGGAAGGGTCGCTCCACGGAGTGGATTCGTCCCAGCAAGACCTACAAAGCTTAAGTGCTATTACAATCAGCCGTGAAGAAAGAATTTGCAAGTAGGAGAACCAACATCCTGTATAAGCACAATGTCCCCAACCTTGTACTCCTGGTTGAGGCCACCGGCAGCATTGGTTGCTAGTTGCAATTAGACCTGTTCAAGCTCAGACGGAGACGACCAACTTATCAGTGCCTTGATCCCGAGTGCGCCAAGCACTCGGATTGGGAAGGTAACCCTCTGTAAGTCGTGGCCCTCGTAATAACTATTCCCAGTTTCAGTCAAACCGTCTGCTCTGGAAATGCGTACAGGTGAGGTTTTTACTGTGCTCGTCCACTCATCAACACTACTGGAATTCTGGATACCCCAGTAAACCCAAAAACCAATTTGCCATTGTGACCAGGCACTATAGATGTTTTTTAGATACCAGAAATAAGAAGCTTTCGCAAGGAAACAAATTATTCTTTACTTTTGAAGATGAGACCTACCTGTACTGACGGTGAACCCCTCGATTTCTCCATATGAAATTTCCAGCTTGTCTTGCACAGTCTCCTCCAGAACTGCCAAGCCAGATCCTCCAACGATACCAAAGACCGGGTTGAGGTCGTTCGAGTAACGAGCGTGCAACAAGTTCTTCAACTGGGCAGCTGCTTGTTCAACCGTTTCTGTCGTGATTTCGGCCATAGTGTTGAGGTTTGGAAAGTCCAAGTAATCAATTTGGATTGATAGTGGAGGTTGTGGTTTTATTAGATCCCGTGGTTGTCCTTTATAGTGCCCAAACATGAGGCGCACTCGTGACTTTAACATCCAAAATTTGGCAGCCCTACGACAAACTCTCATTCCTTCCGGAACAACCACAACGCCTGAGCGAGCCATGTCAGCTTCTACTCGATTGCCATGGCGGGCAATTGCACGCCCAAATAGGGTAAGATATCAATTGGGGGTTCTGGTTGCCATTGACGTTATGCTAACAGGTCGGAGGCAAACCCCTCCACCCATCATCTCCGGGCTCAGTGTTCTGCCACTATCCAGGCGCAAGCACACGCACGGCGGCATGCGACAACAGATTCAAACGTTGGTTCCACACCCAAACCCGGGCCTCAGTCCCCGATAGCTCCTGCCAGTTCCACACAATCGCCGGCAGCAACAGAAAATGAGTATGTTTGAATGGCCCTCCCATCCAACAAACATATCTAACAGAGTTACAGTGCACTGATTGCCTCTTTGTCTCAAATTTCTCCCAGTATCTCTACTCAGTCATCTGAAACAGTATCAAATACGTATTGAATTCCCGCTCTTTTCCGCCGACATGTCTGACAAGACCACAGATCAGTTGTTGCTCCGTTATCGACGAAGGAGGCGCGAGAGGCAAGCAAGGAGCGTGGACACATACCTCGAGCTGTAGCAGCTGCTTACCTTAAACCTCTTAAACGACAAGCCGAATATGGCGTTCCCTCTTGCAACCTCCAACTACGAGCTTTCAATCCTCGCAATCTCGATTTCTTCTGCGATTTCGCATTAAGAGCAGCATACTATCTAAACCTTCCGGCTACTGGGCCCCAACCATTACCTAGACTCCTAGAAAGATGGACGGTACCAAGGGGTAGTTTCAGGTCCAAGAAGAGTCAGGAGAATTTTGAGAGGAAGACTTTGAGAAGGGTAATACAGATTAAGGATGGGCACCCAGATGTTGTCCAGATGTGGCTTGCATTTCTGCAAAAGCATGCTTATTACGGCATTGCCATGAAAGCCAATGTTTGGGAGTTTTCCACATTGCGTAAGTTGCTCTCCTTCGATAGTGGTAGGATAGGTTTTGGCTAACTCATCTCTTAGATGTTGGAGCGAAAATGACTGGGGACATGAAGGCTATGAAGGAGGAATTGGACACGACCCTTGATAGATTTGCCTTCTTGAAAAGAGATGAGAGTAGAGAAGAAGAACTCCTAGATGCTATTCGTAAGGAGGAGAGAAAAAGTGTTTTGCATACAAATGAGTACCGAGGTTATCCGAAGGGAGAAGAATTTTATGATGAGAATGAGGACGATGAAGATGAAGATGAAGATGAAGAAGATGAGGAGGAGGAAGTGGTCGAGGAGGAGGAGCCCAAAAGGGGTAGCAGGGGATACAGGAGAGGCAAACCGGATGATTTTTGAGAAACAGATAGACTCTACGAAGGTTTGCTGAGCTGAAGTATTGGCAAGCATATAATGCATTATGTACCTATAGGACATCCATTGTAGAAATAAGATGAACACGTAACAAGCAACACATATCTCAACTACCAATCGATTGTTTCTATCCTGCTGATCCGATCTCTTCTCGTCGTAAATCATAATGTGTTATCACGTGTATTCCTGTTTGGTGTGATGTACTAATAGACTTGCAAAAATCATTGAGGTACTTGACTTCCCACCAACTTCACTCCCCACCCAGCAAATATGCCTCCAATGCTCAAACCCCTGGTGCCCAGACTAATCCCCTCCATCAATCCCCTACTTCGCCTCCTCAAACCCTCCATCCCCATCCTCCAACATCAAAACCGTCTCCAATCCACCTCCTCTACCTCCCACCCCAAACCCTCACCTCCCCCTCACGTGATATTCTCCGGCATCCAACCAACTGGTATCCCTCACCTAGGAAACTACCTAGGTGCTCTTCAAAACTGGGCTAAACTCCAAAACGAATCGCCGAAAGACACGAAATTACTGTTCTCGAGCGTAGATCTCCATGCTATTACCGTACCTCAGGATCCAGAGATGCTGCGGTGGTGGAGGTGGGAAGGGTTGGCCAGTCTTTTGGCAGTGGGTTTGGATCCGGAGAGGTGTGTACTGTTTTTTCAAAGTGATGTAAGTTATTTTTGTTTTCTTTTCTTGATTTGGGAGGGGGAATTAGAGCTGATGGGTGTGTGCTAGGTTTATGCTCATTCTGAGTTGATGTGGATTTTAAGTTGTACAGCTAGTATGGGATATTTATCCAGGATGACCCAGTGGAAGGTTATTATCTTACTCCTATTTTAAAGAGATAATACTGATCGTGATCAGAGTAAATTATCGTTATCGGATAATGCTTCTCCATTAGACGAGAGCTCCAAAGCCAAACTCAAATTAGGATTGTTTTCATACCCCGTTCTGATGGCAGCGGATGTCTTGGTTCATAGGTATGAAAGTCCTGTTTCCACAATCAAATATGTGAAAATGGCTAACAATAATATTTCAGGGCAACACATGTACCAGTTGGAGAAGATCAAAGCCAACATCTCGAATTCGCTCGAGAATGTGTAACAAATTTCAATCATACATATGGTCCAACACTCATCCAACCCCAAACAATATTATGTATTCTGCCCCCCCCCCCCTATCTCTCACTCCTCACTAACATTCTCCTTTAGCCCCCGTGAAACGTGTAATGTCTCTCCAAGAACCTCACCGAAAAATGTCCAAATCCCATCCCGACCCCAAATCCCGCATCCTAATAACCGACACCCCCTCCGAAATCCACCTAAAAATCAAGCGTTCCCTGACCGATTCTCAAAATGGCGTATCATACAACCCTTCAACTCGACCAGGAGTCTCAAACCTCCTAGAAATTCTCTCTCATTTTGATGATCAAGGGAGAAGTCCGGAAGTATTAGCAGAGGTTTATTCGAACATGAGGCTAGGGGAGTTTAAAGGAATAGTTGCAGATATGGTGGGTCAGGCGATGGAGCCCATAGGGAAGAATTTTAAGAGGATTATTGGGGATAAGGCTTATTTGGAGGAGGTTAGGAGAAGGGGTGCTGAGAGGGCGAGGGAGAATGCTGAGAGGACTATGGTTGATGTGAGGAAGGCTGTGGGGTTTTGAGAAGTTGGTGATGGTGGTAACTTGTGTATATACCCAGATTTCGAACGATTTATATGATTTATATGTACTAAATCAAATTGGTGAGAGGGCCAAAACTCAAAAATCTCAACTATAAAGCAGAGTATTAAAAATATCTAGAATATATATCGAATGTTATAAGAAGCAGCTAAACCTACTAGGTTTTTTAAAAGAGAAATATATTACTAATTCTGACACAGGTAGTTTTTCTCTGAATGTCGGAAGTATAATGCCCCGCCTCGAACATTCCGTATGGAACATTTATTTTTTCTCGGAACTTTAAGTGAGGAGACTAAAAACCTCTTATTTGTTGAACAAGAAACTATTTAAGTCCAATCCTAATACCCACCCTCCCATTCTAATTCCTACCCCGGATGTTATTTCACAAACTAATTTCCTATTCTACAAGATTAACCATTGCCGAATTTTCCATGTCTTCTAGAGCCTCAAGTATCTCCTCCAAGTCGAGAGGATGAAGTAATTATGAAAAATAATCAATCCCCTGATTTTTAGACGTCAAAACCCAAAATTCATATTTCTCATCTTAAATCCTTCAATTCCACCTATACAAACCCTATTGGTATAATTCACCCATATATAGTCACATGACCCACCAATACATTTCCTTATGTAAGGAATGTATTGGTTAGGTTCTAGAGAATCAAGCATATTAATACTACAACGAGCATATACCTAGTATAAGACTAGGTATCGTGCCCCGTGGTAAAGCATGCACTTCTACAATGCCTAGTGGAAACGATAAAACCTAACATAATACGAGCACTAAACATTCCCTTTGACTCACACCGATACAGATACCCCAACAACCAAAAAAAAATTCCCATCTGAAGAAAAAAAAGACATATATCATCCGAAGAAATCCCATTACCCCTTCCCTGCTCTCTCAGAAATCTCATCAAAAAGTTTTTTGAAACAAATGATCATTTTTTAAAAAAAATGTTTTCGCTGTAGTGGAAATATTTTGTAAAAGAAAAAATATATATTATAACGGGCCCAACCGCGATTCGAACGCGGGGCCTCTCGCAATTTAGGTGAAGTTGAATGATCAACCTGCTCCCAAAGCGAGAATCATACCACTAGACCATTAGGCCGTTTATCTTTTAGATGGAAGAGGAAGCACTATTTAGGTTTATATTGTAGAGAAGAGGGCTGGTGGGATGAGGAAGGGGTTTTGAGATAAGCTGAATATTAGTTTCCCGGATCGAAGGAGTACTAAGGGAGTATAATCACATAGAAAAAGTTTTCACAGGTTTAAATCAAGATTATTTTTTATCCTATTGAAATTGGCCATTGAAATTTCCTTGTCATTTTATCTTAGATATTAATTCTATTGTTACATTCATATCACTTTCTCATCCTTTCGCAACCTAAAAGTCACAATCCGCGTAAACTATCCAATTTTTTAAAATCCCAAAATTTCATATCTCCTTAAATTTCTAAAAACCGTAATAGGGTATATTTCTCCAACTCATCGTCCTGAAAGAGTGCTCGTTAAAACGCCATATGCAAGGTCCTATCCGCCCATTCCTTTTCCCTTACTTTCAACATAGCTGCATATACCAATACTCTGAGGAATTCAAGGCCCAAAACCTAAACAGATCCTCTCGGTGTCCTAAGGTATAATTCCTGTTGTTTTTCCAAAACTCCACCCATATTTCATATCTCCCTAGTTCCGACTCGGCAAGTCTATTGTCGATCAAGCCCCCAGTGTTTGAAAGCCAACTTCTGTCCTGGACTGGAGAACCTCTTGCCAGCGTCAGACCGTTTCGGGTATCTTATTTAATCAAATAGGTTTTAGTTTGATAATTGGTCCTTATTCGCTAGTAGTCAATTTTTCTCCCGTCGATTCCATCCTCATTCTCTTCCTACCATTTTCTTCTTCTTTCTTCGCTTCCATTTCTATTTGTCTCTTTCTTCTCGCATTTGCAATGAGTTCCTTCAAATCTACAAAAGGTGGATCGGGTGCCGGAGTTCTGCTCGGTGCTCGCTCTTTTGGGGGGTTTGTATCTTCTTGAATCGTAGTGGCACCTTGTTGTATGGAAGCTTGTAGCGTCCTGCTTGGTTCTTCTACTTGGGGTCGCTCTGCGGGGGGGGATAAAGATATGTGAGTTACTGCTAATGGGGTCCCTTGCAGAGAAGTCGAAGATTCCTTGGACGGGACAATACTCGATTGAATGTGAGCCCGTTCGGGATTATTAACATTATTCTGACAGTTTAAAACCGGGGGAGGTAAAGTCGGAGTGGCGAAGCTCCTGTCTGGCGTCGGCTCTTGTAAAGAACTCGTAGATAGTTGGGGTGTGTACTGGGGCTCGGGGTCGTCTTGATCTATTGCACGGCCCGTTGCTATACGAGTTAGTACTAGACGAGAAGGACTCATAGGTGGCGTTGCCTCTTGTGAAGACATAAGTTCCTGTCCAACTGGAGAAGCGCATCGGTTTGACGGTCGTTCCAAAACTTGTACAGGAGCTTGGAGTGGACTTCCTTGACCTCCCGTTGCATTACCACGTATTTGAGCATAGGAAAAGGCTAACTCCCTCATGGCAAAATCAGGGTCATTAGATTTTCGGAGCAAATCACATAAAATAGAGGCTTGCATTTTAAGGTCGTATGCTTTCCACAGGTCTAGATTCAGAAAATTAGGAATATGGATGTTGACTGAATTGGAAGTTGCAGCTGGGCCAGGGCCAGGCCATGGGGGTGGAATATTGATCATCCTTGGGGAAAAAGTCGGCGAAGGAAGGACCGACGCTGGAGGGGAGCCATGCATAGGTCCCGGACGATTTTGAAGTTGAGGATTATTTGCTCCCGGTGCCACTCGGGGAAACTCCATCTCTCGGGCCATTTGTCGTTGGAGAGAATAAACTTTAGTTGTGAATTTTCGAAATACAAATTCATCATTAACCCCTAGCCGACCACCGTCGTAAGCCACAGAGTTGCAGAATTGTAGAAACATTTTCTGAAGCTTTTCGTGGCTCTCTTTATCTTGAGCGGCAGTGAATAGGCGGTTTTGGAGTATGAGGCCCCTAACGAAATTTTCGGTGTTTGCAGGCCATTCCCCCCTTTTCTAGAGGATATTGTTAGCTTTGGAGGATTATTTCGTGGTATAGATAGAGCCCTGACTTACCTCCGTCGGCTGTATGTTAAAGGCTGGCGCAGCATATCGTGCGTTTTGTAACGAAGAGCCAGTTGGGGGGATTGGATGGTTTGCTGGTATTCGATTATGATTCGGTTGTACGCTGCTCATGGCAACATTGGATGGGCCTGATGCGAATGGTGGGAGGTTGGCGGCAGTTCGCCTCTGTGGTGCGCGATTCGAGACCTGAGGAGGACGAGTGGGCTGCTGGATAGGATTGGCTGAATAAGTACGGGCTTCGTTGATGTGCTTCCTGAAGATGAAGGTCAATATTTGCTCTTTTCTTGTGGTTCGCGGACGAGGCTACCTGAGCTCACTCGTGGAGTTGTACATGGTATTGCAGTTGCCACTGGGGTAGCAAAACATTTGCTCTTGGTTAAGATAGAGTGCCTGGCCAGCGCCGCTCGCCATATTTTGGGGTTGGCGACTCATCGGGTTGATTCTGATTTTGAGAAACTCCCATCAAGACTCTTTTTTCTGCACGCCTTGGAGAGAGGAGGGAGGAGGAAGAAGAGGCAACTTCGCAAAACAAAATATTGGGGGCAAGGTTTGTTGATTGGCCTGCATTTGGAACCTTGTCACACACTGTGCACCTGTATTGACTCAACCGAAAACCGAACACAATAGCAACGGGTGGGGATTACGACGCGTGGGAGGACAAAATCAACGTTGGACACTGGACACCGATATCGTTAGATCCTGGTCCGAATTCCCATGAGTGAGGCAAATAGTCGTCGTGCCGTCAGCCCTATGGATAGTAACAAGGTCGGTAGATTACCCACCTCGTGCTACAGGCACAACCCCCCCTTGGCATAATAGCTACATGAATATTTACCCGGGCCGAAAGGAACTGCGAGCTTCCAGTGATTTAACAGCTGATACTTGTATAATCTTTCGCCCTCTTAGTAAACTACGTTCTGCCGTACTTCGGTATCGATGGGGACCGGCGCAATGAGTGTTATTCTTCGTGGCTAGGAAGTCCCCAGTTTCTCCCCGCAAACATGGATGCCGTCGGAAGTTTAAAAACAAGGTATATTCCCGTGTCTAAGACAAATGCCATCTTCCCCACTCCTGCATCGTAAATAAACTGGGGATGAAGTTCACAAGCGTTAGTTTTCGAAACCTAAAATTAACTTGCACATGCTACCTCACTCAGTTTGCACCCACATGGACATTCCAATTGTTAGTAGTATATTGATCAATTATACCGTTATCTAAATGCTATGTAACCGGTCGCTATGCAGAATGAGTGTGACGAAACCAAAATTTAAACCTCGAATATCCGCGCCATTCCATGACCAACATCCAGAACTTTTTCCCAATCCAAATTCCAATATAAATTATCCGCTTTTGACAACCAAAAACCTAAACCCCAAAAGCAGAACTACTTATTAACCTAAATTTCACCACCCTATAGAAACTTAACAATATAGCTTTCCGTTAAGACAAAAATCCGCTAACACCAAACTCATCTTGCTGCGTATTGGCCGCATCCAAGAAAGTCAACGGAGCACCAGCTTGGATGGGCACAGTTCCGTTTGACAGTCCATGGGTGCATTTGCACATTGTATGTATGATCTGACGCCGAGGCATTGAGGCGCAGGCAACAATGATAGAACAGGCGAACGTAGAAAACACGGAAGCTAGTGATGGGCAATCACAACAGAGATTAAATAGAGCTGAAGTCCAACACTATGATATGCTACCAACTAGCCATGTCTGTATATCATCCTTCCCAGATTACTGATGCCATCCTGGCAGATCACTACATTGCTCAGTCTACGTCTTATGGAACATACTATCGAATCCGACAACCTACGCAAGGGTATCCAGATGGGTTCTATGAATCTCAAAGGCACTGTATATATGGTACAAATCACAGCACCAAGTTAACTCTAAGTTAGAGCTACTACCCAAGCTACTCCCTCCCAGCCACGCATCTATCTCAGTGTCGTTGTTTATATTGGAGAACCGCTTGATTATCAAAAATATCGACACACTGCTCTCTGCCTCCGACCTGACAACGGAGAGAGGGCCATGATTGTTCACATCACGGGACCCAATCAAAGTTATCAGCTTGAAACGAGGGATAACTATGAACCAACCACAAGCAGGAGCTTCGCGAAAGAGGTCCAGGTGGCCTGGATTAGTACTCGTATATCGAAGGCTAGTCTAGCTGCGCATATCTGTCAAACGCCCGTCGATAATTCAACTCACGACTTCGACTGTCAAAAATGGGTGGCAGCCGCTCTTGAAAGGCTAGCATCGGCTAGATATTTAACATCTGAAGAATGTAGAAATGGCGTCAATGGAATGGTGGATGCGACAATGGAAGCGACGGAGGAGCCGTCAGAGACGCTGCCATCGCATGACGGCTTGGTGACATGCGAGTTCATTGTCGTAGATTTGAGGAAATATACCTTTGGCGCGGTTTTTCCAGTCTTTATGCTCGCAGTGCCGTTCGAAGAATTTGAGATAGTCCCAGTGCTCTGGATACCATCCAGCATATTCCCAATCTATTAGACCTGTTATCCGACCGTTCTCAACTAAGATATTGTGTTGTGCGAGGTCGCCGTGTGAAAAGACTATGCGATGGTCGTGACGAAGTTGCTTGAACAGCGCTTGATGAATTAGCTCTGACTGTCTTGACGAGATCAAGGTAGAAAGACGAGTTGAAGGTTGCCTCGTCCTCGTATGGTCCGTCAGTGTACTCGTTATATTGGCGACAATCTCGCGCTGCTCCGCCCGAGCAAGATCCGATAAGTTTAGTTGCCCAGGGAATAGATCGCATTCGATCTAGAATGCCTCGTAGCTGCCGGCATATGCTATCTTTCTCTTCTACTGTCATGATGGGCCAAACTAAGTTGAGCTTCTCCCCGCGGACAAAACTCATCTGTATATAGACTCCTTCACCGGGAGGCCCGTCCCCCGCTTCGAAAACATGTGGAACGGGTATATTGTATTGTGCCGCGAGTTGTAGTGCTGGGAGCTCATCAAGCGTAAATCGACTGCCCATCTTGACAACCGTTGAGTCATGGTATCGCTTTACCAGACACCCAGGCATGTCATGGAGAATGACAACATCTAGCGTATAGATATAAGCACAATATCATATCTCATATAGAAAGCTAACCTTGTTCTCCTCCTGCCTCCGGCGCCGAGCCTTCCGGGTGCTGGAGAGTGCTCATAGTTTCAAACTATCATGGCGCAGTGATGGAAATGAAATGGTAGTAATGGGTCCGATTGCTGAGAATCAACCCAATGGATCGGCGGAGTCGGCGCGTGCAGCGTCTGCGAGAGCTGTCTCCCTATCGATAAGAATATGAACGGATGGGGCCTGTGCCGAGGACCTGGTTTGTGCAGACGCTATGTCAGGTTTATCCTGACCCCATCCATTGCCTCGGACGTTTGAGAGGCTGCAAACAACCAGGAGGCCGGGCAACCTGGCAGTTGGGAATGAGGAATTTGGAATGACAGGTGTCGTGCTGGGAGCCTGAAAGTGACATCCCCAATTGGAGCTGGAGCTGGGGCCGGAGCACACGCATGACCGGCGCTTTCAATTGAACGTTTGATCGTACTCAGACCCGAGCTCTCACCACAACCATGACTTCAGACTCGCCACGAAACATTGTCATCGTGGGTGAGCAAAGTGTACCCCAGTATCTCGAGGTATATTCTGACAAAGCGTGCAGGCGGCGGTATCATTGGTGCAACGACAGCCTACTTCCTCACTCGCCACCCGAGCTATGATCCCAATGTTCATAAAATCACTATCTTGGAAGCACAATCCATAGCTTCGGGTGCTTCTGGCAAAGCTGGCGGCCTGGTGGCACTGTGGGCATATCCAGCTAACATAGTCCCATTGTCGTATAGGCTCCATGCTGAGCTTGCAAAAGAACATGATGGAGCCAAGAGATGGGGATATCGAACCCTCCATTGCGGATCCTTAAGAGCAAAAGGACAAGTGCAGGAGGACTCTAATGGGGAAGCAGCAAAAGGAGGTTCAGAAGAATGGAAGAAGCTGCCCAAAACCAACAAAAAGGAAATGCCAATTGCCGCGAGCATTCCCAAGGATTTGAACTGGTTCGACGCATATGCTGTAAAAGGCTACTCAGAAATGGGGGCCCCAGACACAACAGCTCAAGTTCATCCTTATCAATTCACGACTTCGATGGTGGATCTTGCAAAGGAAGCTGGAGCACAGGTCATTTTTGGATCTGTCACAGCTATTGATTACGTTGGACCAAAGGGGGTCAAAGGGGTAACATACGAAGACAAGGAAACTAGGCATATCCATACTCTTCCTGCCACGGACGTGATTCTAGCTGCAGGGCCATGGACAAGTCATGTCTTCCCCGAAGCCCCAATTGATGCAATGCGCGCCCATAGTGTAGTTATAAAAGCGGATGTTACTCCCTATGCCGTATTTAGTGAGATAGACCTACCGAAGAATTTCGGAAGGACCGGTAGTGGTGATGTGAAGATGCGGCGGCATGGCCTGACAGTCAGTCCTGAGATGTATGCGAGACCAGATGGAACCGTATATGCATGCGGTAAGTGCCTAAAGTCTTCTTCATATAAGCTTTACTGATTTCCGGTTGTAGGTGAAGGGGATACCTTGATTCCGCTGCCGAAATCTAGTGATCTCGTTGTATGTGATGAGGAGCGTTGTCAAGATATTCTTGACTATTGCGGTTCTATATCGACTCCGATGAAGAAAGGAGAAGTTATGGCCAAACAAGCTTGTTACCTTCCTTCTGTAGCGGATGGAGGTAGTCCATTGATTGGACATACCGGCATTCGGGGTCTATTTATGGCTACTGGGCATACATGCTGGGGAATTCAGAATAGCTGCGCAACAGGAAAGTTGATGAGCGAATTTGTTTTTGATGGCGAAGCAAGGAGTGCGAGGATAGAAAGTCTAGATCCTAGGAGAGCTCTGGACTTGGACCCGGAATCAGATTCTTAGTTTGCAATGATGAGATTGGGTTTGGGGACATTTAAGGGGAGTTGGGTAGACATCTCGACCAGCTATCCGGTATGGAACGACCGAATACATAATAGGCTGATGTCAGATATGCATATTTTGATGCATATCAATAGAGCTTTTGCATTTTCATGAAAGAGAATTAGGCTTGGCCACGTCGAACCCCAATTCAAGCCCAAGTGATAACGGCAATCCTATGAAGTAGCTGCCTCTTCATCGTACCCGCGCGACTCACATCGAGTACGTTTCTCAAACCCCCTCACCCCTTTACAATTCAACCCTGGGCCATGATGTGGTAACCTGAGAAGGCGTTTCACTTTCACCACCATCGTGATCCTCCTAACAAACATATTTCTCCTCACCTGTTATCAAAATATTTGTCAAGATCATGCACCATTCCTCCAGAAAATTTGGAATCATTTCCAGGCCGGCAGTCGTGGCCCCCCCTATTATTTTGAGGGAAAGACATCTCATCTTGTTCTATCTGTTTCACATTAGACGCCACAATATTTTCTTCGGAAGCTTAACCTTCTTTGGGCCAGGTCCTTCTTTGTGAGGGAGGCAGAGCAAACAGATTCAGGCTTGCGATCTCCATCGTCTTTATATGTAGCATTCCGTATATTTTCGGGAGCGTTTGATTCCTTTCAAAGAATCTCTGGCGTTTTTGATTCCAGCGTTGGCTTGCGCCTCGGATGGATGACGTTTGGAAAGGACGTCAGGTTTACGATGGGTTGAAAGTAGACATCATATGGTGGAATATTTTTCAAGGTGATTGTGTTAGCGAGCATGAAGTTGAACGTTAAATAACTTTAACATCTCTTCCAAGTTTCTATTATCATCATATATTAATTACATTAATCTATAATAATCTCCTCGCTATCACAGGCACTACTATCGCTGGTCCCCTTGTTGTCCGCGATGGCCACCACGACTCTACCTTAGGCGATGACATGGATGACAAATATGACATTTTTAAGAACGCTAATCAACGATTCGAAGGTGCTATTTGCAAGAATGAGATTACCACATCCAACTTCTCAAATCTAGTTGTCCCAAATAATTATCGTGGCGGTTGCGTCCGCAGTAGGTGTTTCCCTCCCCTTCCCTCCAACTTCAAGGATTTGCAGAATAATATCCAATTTGTCTTTCGTATAGATTATCAAGGCATCGACATGACCGGCGTAGTAACAGAAGTCGATCTCTTCTTCCCCCAGATCAAAATAGCATGTGATTGTATCGCCGCCTGCCTCTCGGCTCCCCTCACTTGCACTAACTGGGTCTACAAACACACCTTCAACCCTCTTGATGGCGGTCATCGTTCTTGTACCCTTTACTCCCCACTGAATCTACCAACGGATGTCACTCTCGCCTATGATTTGGCGAACAGTGTTGGATTCAGCTTGTTGCAACCTCAGGATAATCCTCAGGCTGGGGGTTGTTCTCCCCCTACCTCATCAATCGGCTATGATTGGGCCGAGGTTCTAGATCCCTTCACCTTAACAATCAATGAAACTGTTGACAAACCATTAAGCAGATCCGATCCGATCTCAGACACACCACTTCTCGCCTCCTCCCATAAAACAAGTCCAACCCCCCAAGGTCTTCGATGCAAGTCCGAGTCTCACTCTTCCAAATCGTATTCAAAGACCCTAACCAGCGCCTCATTCCCAGCGTCCGAAAATCCGGACCTTTTCTCAATTTCGCAGCACCAGGTCCTTCAATCCAACGATATCACATCGCACAAGCACAGCAACGAACCATGGCTTCCGCAACTAGTTTCTACGATTTCAAGCCTCTCGATAGTAAGTCTCAACCTCAATTGACTCTTTAATCTCCACCATCTGCAGCCACCCATTCGTTACTTCATCGCGAAATCTGAACTCCCAAATCCCCTCCTCTACCCCTCATCAAACCCCCAGACTAACCACCCCACCCACAGAAAAAGGCCAACCCGTCCCCCTCGACACCTACAAAGGCAAAGTCGTCCTAGTCGTCAACACCGCCTCCAAATGCGGATTCACGCCCCAATACCAAGGACTCGAAACCCTCTACAAGAAAATCAAAACCTCCAACCCAGACGATTTCGTCATCCTCGGTTTCCCCTGCAATCAATTCGGCGGACAAGAACCAGGAACCGATGACGACATCCAATCATTCTGCCAAATCAATTATGGGGTTACTTTCCCCATCATGGGGAAGACAGAGGTGAATGGTGATAAGGCGAATCCATTGTTCGAATGGTTGAAGGAGGAGAAACCTGGCTTGCTGGGAATGAAGAGGGTTAAGTGGAATTTCGAAAAATGGTTGGTTGGTAGAGATGGGAAGGTTAAGCAGAGGTGGGCTAGTACCACGAAGCCGGAGAGCTTGGAGAAAACGATTCTGGAAGAGTTGAAGGCGCCGAAGGCTGAGTTGTAGGGGATAATACCGAGATGGAAGGGGGAGGGGGTGGCGGATATTGTCTTGCGGAAAAGGTGTGGCATAATGGCACGATACCTTGCGCTCCCATAATTTCTGGGTTGTATTACATCGTTGAATTTGGAGAGTTAATCTCCTCTCGCAAACTTTAAGATACTAAAAATTCTATAATAATTATTCTATAATTTAATTGTCTCTTAAGCTACATAAATGGTATTAGCACGTTTAAACCAATATTGTTGCACATGAAGTTTATTGCCATTTTTTCTCTACACAATAGATGGTACAAAAAATACGTAGATGGACTCTTTATAATTATTTCAACCTGGTTTTGAACCATCTATTTCCATTCAAATATCTCAAAGGGAACCCCAGACCCATGTATCAACCAGTTTATAAATCCACAACCTCTAAACGATTCTTCAACAAACTCATCTCCAACTTCATAACCTCCTCAATCCCCTCCTTAATCCTCTGCGTATGTACCTCCTCCAACCTCTTAATCGGCCTTCTAGGATACCCACCATAACCGAAATAACTCTGAATAGCTCCCTTGGTACCGGCAATCGCACTCTTGGTTAAAACCCAATCCCCCTTGCTCAAGATCTTCTGCAATGCAAACGCCTCATCTCTCTTCCCTCCAACATATAAGTCCCAAACCCGAACGCAAACCCTCGGCATAACGTTTGCTCCGCCGGCGATGATTCCACTACCACCACTAACTAATGTTTGAGCCGTGAAATCACACATTCCTCCAAATGCCATGTATCCACTTCCTTCGCTGAAAGGGGTCTTTGCATTGGTAGCGAGTGCTACACGGGTGAGTTTACCAGTATTGCCACAGGTGAATTTGGTACCGATTATATTTGGGTGTTGGGCGAGCTTGATGAGGAGATCGGAATCCATGTCTATTCCCGCTACGGCACCAGGGTAATTGTATAGTATGAGCGGTAAGGGGGATCCATCCGCAACATCAATGAAGTATTTATAAATTGCTTCTTCGTCCATTAATCCTCGGAAATAACTGGGGGGGAGTAACAAGATGTATTCTCCACCAGCGGATTCACTCTCTTTAATGAGATTAATTGTTCCTCGTACGGAACCTTCGCTGGCTCCGACGATGATGGGAATGTGTGTGAACCCAGCGGAGTCGAGTGCTTCGCGGGTTGCGTGAGTGACGGCGATTTTTTCGGCGGGGGACAGATGGACGGCTTCACCGTTGGAGCCCATTGTTACGAGGCCTTTGAGTCCACCTTCTGCGAGGCGGATGGCATGTCGTTTGATGGTAGGGATATCGAGATCTTCAGTGACGGGGTCGAAGAAGGTCATTGTTGGGGCATAGATGCCGGGGAGGAGGGGACGGCGAGTTTTGGAGGAGCCATTGACTCCATGTCCGTTTACTGCTGTCATTGTAGATAGGGTGATTTATTTTGGAGAATGTGGTTTGGGTTGATGGGGATTGAGGTTTCTAAAGTGTTGTTGGGAACCCTGGGAAGTCAGGTAGAATCTGGAGGTGGGAGAAGCTTGATATAAGAAAGGAGTATGGGGAGGACTTTCAAAGCGAGTGAAACGAGATTTGTAGTTTAGATTTGTTGTCCCGATACAGGAGGTCTTTACGAAATAAGTGACCAGAAAGGAAACCAAGGTCTAATAAAATCTTGAGCCTGAAAAGTAATTTCCCGACGTCCGATACCTACATGTAGAAGCGTCGAATGACAGATCTGACACCAGCTGGTGGGGCACTACCCGTATGATATTGCCCCGAGTAGGGCAAGGCATGTTACTCTTGCTCTAGTGGCCGTATTCACTTTGCGGAAACGCGGGCGTAGTGGCTGTCGGGGGGAGCTTTAACCTCACTTGAGGTTTGATAACGACGAGCATCACCCCTCTGATACTTCGATGGCCTTCATATCTCTCTCCGCGTCGCCCGCGGAAAAGTGTGTTTGAGTCTTCCATTGTTTTCCGTCATGGAGGGTCGGCTTCTGGAGGCAGGGAAATTGCGGCTATGGCTGCAGTCCGGTTGCGAATCTGTGTCTGCGATTGCGGTGTTTGGGTTGGCAGTTCGAGAGCGAGACTATCAATGGTGGTTGAGGCTTTTGCAGCGCTGCTGGCCACGGAGGAAATGTTTCCACCAACCACAGGCACGAGGTTGATCATCCGATCAGTGGTCACTGGCGTGGGGTTCGGGCGGGCTTGACGATCCCATGGGGGAGGATGCAGCAGGGTTTCAGGCTGTCATGATCCAGAAGATGCGGGGCAAAAGCCTAAAATCAGGAGCACGCTGGAGGTGAGGGGGAGGGGGCGAAGAATGGCTGCAATGCAGAATGATGAACCCGACCGATGAGGGCAGAGGGGCTTGAGAGCGCGGAGCGTGCGGGAAAGCATTTTGTCATGGGACGCCTTGGAATTGTTTCCCGAAGCTGCACAACTGTGGTTCGTCGTGTGCTCGGTGAGGGTGAAGGGGGGTTGTTTCCACCATCCATGGCCTGGACTTCATATACCTGCTGGAAGGTCAGGGCGAGCGAGTGATGGTGGGGCAGCGTGGGGTGGAACATCAATTTTCGACCCCGAGATTCCACGGCCGTGTGAGTGCCCGGCTCTGAGGCAACCCATTGGGCGCCTCTCCTGCCGGCTCGGTCACCACTCCGGCGGCAACCGAGAATCTCTTCTCTTGGCGCCGGAATATTTGTGTCGGGTCCCTGGCCCCTGGACTTCCCCCGCCCTCCTGGACAGCCTCAGATGCCGCCAGAACCCGCCATCGACATCGTATTGTCACCACTGGTTTACATCGCCGGAAGAATCGCATGGAGGCCATATCTTGCAATCGCCAGCTCGTTTTTTCCTTGCTTCGCCATTGACTCTGGCTCGCCTTGAAACATTACGCGTCTACGGCTTCCTCTCCACCATCACAAACACCTAACATCAAGATGTCGGAATTACCAATTGCTAAGGCGGGCAGCCAAGCCTCTGGCCAGGCTGCGCCCAAAACCCCAGTCCCAGTCAACGTGCTCATGGTGGGGACGGGGGAGTATACCACCGGATTCGTTGGCGGTGGTGCATCAGGGTCGGATAAGAAAGTGGGAGTGGTTGGTTTGACGCTTTTTGACCTACGACGACGAGGAAAGGTCGGGAAATTATCGATGGTTGGCACGACCGGAGACAAGTATCCTCAAATCCGTGGGTTTGCGTGTCAATTAGACAGGTGAAACTGGACTGAGTATAATGTAGGCGCTCACTTGAAGAAAAACATATCCGAGTTCTACAATAACCTCGATACTTCCTTTGAAAGCTACCCAGCACCAGGTACCAGGGACCCAGAAGCGTACAAAACAGCCATTGATGCTCTTTCGCCCGGTGATGCCATCACAATCTTCACACCAGATCCAACCCATTATCCTATCGCCCTATACGCAATTGAACGCGGAATCCATGTCATGATCACCAAACCCGCTGTCAAAACTCTAGATCACCACCAAAAGCTTCAAGCAGCAGCCAAAAAGCATGGGGTTTGGGTATACATTGAGCATCACAAAAGATACGACCCTACTTACGCCGATGCCCGTTTCAAAGCCCAAAGTTTGGGTGATTTCAACTATTTCTACAGCTACATGAGTCAACCTAAATCTCAACTCGAAACATTCAAAGCATGGGCAGGTAGAGATTCTGATATCTCCTACTACCTCAACAGTCACCACATCGATATCTGCGAATCGATGGTCCAACAGCAAGACTACGTACCCGTTAAAGTCTCAGCATCCGCCTCCAAAGGCTGTGCCGTCGAACTCGGCTGCGTACCAGAAACCGAAGATACAATATCCCTCCTCGTCCATTGGGTGAAGAAGACCGATCCAACGAAACGAGCTACGGGCGTATATACTGCATCTTGGACCGCCCCACAAAAAGCGGGTGTTCACTCGAATCAATACTTCCATTACATGGCTTCAACAGGCGAAATCCGAATCGATCAAGCCAAGAGAGGCTACGATGTCGCGGATGATAATGTTGGACAATTGATGTGGTATAATCCCTTTTATATGCGATATGCACCTGATGAGGAGGGCAATTTCGCTGGTCAGGGCGGTTATGGATATGTTAGTTTCGAAAAGTTTATTGATGGGTGTGCTTTAGTGAATAGGGAGGGGGTGAAAGCTATTGCGGAGCTTGATAGGAGGGGCTTGCCGACGTTGAATAATACGATTGCTACGACGGCTATTTTGGAGGCGGGGAGGAGGGCGCTGGATGAGAATAGAGAGGTGGGTATTGAGGAGGCTGGTGGCGTTTGGAGGTTAATTTGAGACGTTTGACGGCGTTAAAAATATCCAATTTTTTGAAAGGAGTTAGAACTGTCTACTTTAAAGGAAGCTTCTGAAAATAATGTCTCACGTGATACTTTACTGTTTGTAAACAAAACAAAGCAAGAGGCAACCCCCGAAAAGAACCCCGCAACATAAGTATTCTCTAATAGCCAACCATCCAACTACCAATCTATTAATCCATAGCCTGAATTCTGGATAGCGAACGGATACGGCCCCCATTATTTTTTTCCTTCCACCTAGTAAGGTGCCGAGGTAGGAGAGGTAAGAACTCGGGTCAATGCTCAGCGAACAATTCGTCCTCCTCAGATTAAGAAGTAAGTGTTCGACTTTATCATTTTATTCCCGTTCACGTAACAAAAAATTTTACAAGATGCTCCTTCGAGGTTAGCTTGAACGTCCTGCTTCAAAATTGCGTATTATGAATAAATAGGTAAGTTAATATATGTGAGGGTCTGTCACTTTTCCATTTCCCTATGAGTTTGGTTGAAGTAATGAAGAAATTCCCTTTCTTTCTCCAAGGGAATTTAGGATGTTGAAGTTTTTTTTAGATGGATAGGGGGTATTATCTTATTGTAGGAGAAGTAAATAGCTATAATAGGTAGTGTTTTATCGTATTGGAGTTTTAGTTTAGATCTCGATGTGTAGAGTGGTTATATGATGAGGCAATTTTGATAATTAGCTAATTCAAACTTTACTATCCTTTAATTTATTAAAACTTGTTAATGCGTGCCATGATGATATATCTAAAGCATATGCTTGTTTAAGTTACAACATGTATTCCTCTTTTGTATACTATATGCTCTATGCTCTTAGCTTTTTCCATAGTAGGAAATCTAGTTTAATTCTGCCTGATATTTGCGTAGAAAGCCGATCACCCACTTCCAAAATATGCATCTCACAATATCACCTATGTAAGAATTCCATCTTCTCAAATCGGTTCATCCCTCGGCTCAATCATAATCTCATTCATAGCAACATGTTCCGGCTGCTTCAGCGCATAAACAATCGCATTCGCGACATCTTCAGCATCGAGAACTTTCGCCCCAGACGGCTCTCCATACTTCTTAAGCGCCTCAGCATCCGTCGACATGGACAAAAGTTCCGTAGCCACATTCCCAGGCTGGACACTGGTAACACGCAAACCCGTACCGGCAGTTTCGACGCGCAAGGCTTGAAGAGTTGCTTCGACGAAGAATTTACTTGCAGAGTATACGCCTAGACCTGGGAAGACTTTCCTTCCTGCATCGGAGGAGATGGCTACAATATGACCTTTTCCGCGAGAAAGCATTCCGGGGATGGTGGATGAGAGGCAGTGGAGTAGACCTTTGCAATTTACATCGACGGTGCGTTCCCATTCGTCGGTTTGTACGTTTGCCATCATGGTGAAGTACATGACACCAGCGCAGGAGATGAGAATATCGACGGGCCCGAGAGTTGATTCGGTGGCTTGGATGAGGGATTTAACTTGCTCTTTCTTTGTAACATCGGTTTGGTGGACAAGTACTTTTCCTCCGTAGATCAGAAGTTTCTTGTTGAGAGCTTCTAGGGGGTCGGTGCGACGGGCTCCAATGGCCACATGAGCACCTTCCCTAGCTAAAGCAGTTGCAGTCGCTGCGCCGATTCCAGAGGACGCACCGGTAACGACAGCCACAAGACCGCAGAGGGCTCCCTTTCTTAAAGTTTTGACAGTTCCGTTTGGTTGGTTCAAGCGTAAAGGTGGTTTTGAAAGCCATCCTCTGGCATACCAATTCCGAGCATAGGTTTCCATCAACTTGGCATCGATGCTAGGACGTTGAAGGCCACCAAGGGCAGGCTTAGTAGCTTCATCATTGAGAATGGTGATATCTTTTAAAAATTCCACACTGGGCATTCCACCTCGAAGAATATCTGCCGTGAATGAAGCAGCTCCGCGTTTAGCTGAACCTCGCTTCTCTGCCCACAAGGACACCCATTTGTCAAAGGCAAGCGGCTTGGCTGGATATCCTAGCTTGGTAAAATCTTCAAACAGCAAGTGAGTTTCTACTGGATTCGGATCGCCAAGATGGAATACTCGTTGCTTGTAATCAGTGTTGTTGGAAAGACTAGTAATAGCCTTGCTAACAAAGTCCACTGCTGTCATTTCCGCTCTCCAACCATCGATGGCCGGATAATATCCAATGCGAAGTGATTCCACAATGATTGCCGTGAAGAGGTCATAGGTGTTCGTTGCTCCGGAAATGCTGTGGCCGCTGATCGTCCCTGCTCGCAGTACTCTCACTGGCAATCCACGATGGCCTGCCTCGTGGACAAGCTCCTCGGCGACATATTTAGTCTGGCCATAGCCATCCACCAACTTCGCCGGAACGTCTTCGACAGGTAGTACGGCACTTTCAAGCCATGCTTCTTTGCGCGGTGGTAAGACTCCATTCGTGGAGACGTATTGTACTGTTGCTCCACTTTGGCTAGCGAGCCTCAAAATCTCCCTTGTGCCTCCAACATTAGCATCCCGTAAAGCAGCATAAGGGTATACTAAATTAACAGCAGCTGCTGCATGAACAATAACCTGAACACTAGCCACAATATCTTTATAGGCATCGGGTGAAAGGCCAAGCTTTGCTTGGGCGAGATTCCCCGGAAGAACCTTGATTCGATCAAGTATTGAGTCTTGCCACAGTCCGAGATCAAGCAAGTTTTTGCGTATTCTTGCAACGCCCGCGGCTGCATCCTCTTCTTCGGGATAACTGAAACGCACCAGACATACGATACAGGCTGAAGTTGATTCCACTAGATTATGAAGGAGAAAAGCGCCCAAGAATCCTGTGGCTCCGGTTAACAGGACTATTTTAGCCTCACTAAGCGAGCACGGAGTTATATTAGAAGCTTGAATGTCGTCCGGTAGTATGGAATCAGACCGTAAGATAGCTGGCAAATCCGCTTCGACTGCTGCGGTCTCTCCGTCTCGAACAGAACATACAACTTCCAAGTGGCCCTCGAGTGTTGGGTTCAGAACAAGTCGGGCGACCGGGACTGAGAATCCGCACTTCCTCGAAAGTCTGGCAGCAAGATCTGCCAGTGTTAATGAGTGTCCGCCGAGATCAAAAAATGTGTGCTCTTTTGTGACAGAACTGATGGGTACATTGAGCGAGGCAGCCCATGCTTCTGCGATGGCTTCAATATTAATTCTGGAATCGCGCTCAGTTTTCGTATGATTGAAAATTGTTGAAATGTGAAGTGCTGGGGGAGGTAGAAGCTTGAGGTCGGCTTTGCCAGAGACTCTGTTGGTAGGCAGCTCATCCAACTCAACCCACAGAGCAGGAATCATGTATTGTGCTAGTGATGAAGACAGAGTTCGTCGAGCGACCAAACTGTATCCAGCTTCATCAATAATAGGAACTGCACGATCTCCTGGTTCTTCCTTATCACGCACAATATAAGCAACCAATCGTCGTTCAAGGCCTTCACCCCAAGGTACTATGGCACATTGCTTGACGGCTAGTTGTTCGATGATGACGTTCTCAACTTTGCCGGGGACAACAGAGTAGCCTCGGATCTTGATCATGGCTCCTACTCTTCCAGTAATTTCCAAAACTCCCGATGGAAGCATTCGTGCCATATCTCCCGTTCTGTACATGCGGGAGCCTGGGGTGGAATCGAAAGGATTTGGGACGAAAGCTTCAGCAGTAACTTCAGGAAGATTCAGATATCCTCGAGCAAGTAGGCGTCCACCAACAAATAACTCTCCTAGGACATTAACGTCAACTTTCTTACCATCCACGTCAAGGATGAAAATGTTTTCTGGTTCCATGGGAGGCCCGACAGGACAATAGGCAGCCTCGACGTCAATAATCTCCCGAATATCTCCACAGGCAATCTCGTGGGTTTCACTGGCGCTGTAGCAGTTCAGCAAGCGTGCCATGGGAAGTGCTTTTATTGCTCTGCGGGCCAGATCTGTGGTAACAACTTCTCCATTAAACCATAGTGTGCGGAGTTCGGGGAGGTAGGTCTGAGCGTCCGAGTGCCTGGAGATAACCGCAGCTAGAAGAGTTGGCGTCATGAGAGTTTCTGTAATATGTCGACGGGCGAGCAGATCTACAAGTGCGATGGGATCATAGCTGGCTTCATCTGGAACACAAACTACAGTTGCCCCTCTTAGGAGAGGCCGTAAGATCTCCCAGACGAAGAATACATTGCAAGCCACTCGATCTCCAGGAGAGAGGTCACTAAGACGAAACCTTAAGTCATATGAAAGTACAGGCGCCCTGTGTGGGTTTGCAATCCCTTTCGGCCGTCCAGTTGTTCCAGAAGAGTAGGATACAAAGGCAAGTCGGTCCAAATCATCCTCAGCAGGTAAAGGAGGGAGGCCCGTGGGATCTTCCAAGGGAGTTTCAGAGCCCCATTCAAGTTCATCGAGGAATATGAAGGGAATATCTGCATTGATCTGGCTTGCTTGAGTTGAGTTTGTGATTAGCACCTTTGGCTTGGCATCGTCAATAACGTCCGCGAGTAGGTTCGGTGGGTAAGCCAGCTCCAAGACCAAGAATGCTCCTCCCGCACGAAGTGCCGCAAGGCAAGCAATCACATAATTTGCGCTACGTCCCAAAAGTACCCCAACAAGGCTATCACGACCAACTTTGTGGTTCCGGAGACGGTTGGCAAGGACTGTGACTCTTTTGTCTAACTCGTTATATGTTAGGGTCGTGAAGTCATCTTCTAACGCAATAGCATTTGGTGTTGTTCGTATCTGTTGTGAAATGAGTGCTGATAGGTCCTTGGTGACATCGATCACGGGTGTTTGTTTGGATTTGGTAGTTGCTCGAGATCCTCCAAGGCCATTGAGAAGCAATACTGCTGCCCCTGAGGTATTTGTTTCTGGTAGATTGCCGTTTGGTTCACCATTCTCGTTATTTACTGAGCTTTGGTTTGTGGTGGCAATCCGAGCTTGTTCAACAACGTTTACCTCGCCATTGAGGCCCAATGCCCCACTTCCGAGCTCAACGACCATATTCATAAATTTGGACAGTTTAGCATTGAACGGCAAACTTGGACACAAATGCGAATTGAATTGCTTACAAGTCGAACTGAGTCATATAATATCAAATACGATCAGGTACCTGAAATTCTTGCCGTGTGGTTGTTGGCAAGTGTTGAGCGATTATTTTTCCTCTCGGAGTTGAGGGGGTGTCACTAAAAAAAATTCATGGTAACTAGCTTCACATGTGACCAATTTGTTCGATGACTATTACAAGTTGGATTTTTGAGTATCTCCACGTCAGGAGAGGGAATATATTATGGGCGTCACCCTGGAGGACTACTTATGATTATAAATATGGGTAGGGAAGCAGAGCCCAAATATCTGGGACAATACGTGGGAACATCTAAAATGTGCCTCTCCTGCTGCTCGCTTAATCCGGGCTTTTAGCACAAGCTGTTTTGGGGAGGGATCAGGGGCTAGTTTCGTCGTACGGATTTTGGGGTATTTAAAGTGGTGAAAATTCCCGATAAAATCTTCTTATTTACTATATTTAAAAAGGCAAATATCTCCTATAGGGTAATTATATTCAAGAAATTCAAAACCTGAATATCCTACAATCAGCTTTTGATTTCGCCAGTCCAAGGCAGGGAATAGCATTACGCATCAACAGCGGCAGCGGTGAGAGGAGAAAAAACTTCTTCGTTTTCCTATATACACTCAATTAGATGTATTCATAAGAAATAACACTTGGAATTGTCACTCTCCGCATGAATTTGAAGGTAGTACAGAGAATTCTTAATACTTAATCAACAAACCCAATTCTACACCAGAATAACTTATTACAGACATATGAAACTTGGCATTTAAGAGACTTAGATCGAAGCGGTAGGAAGGTTTTCATAACAAATCAACGGTTCTCCTAGTCTCTAGTTTCATTCTTACTAGAGAAAACTTTTAATTTTTTTCGGGCTAGAGAAGATTCTAGTCGTTTAAAGAATAAGGCTCTTTCATCCTTTCATTTATTTTTCAAGGTTTTCTTACTTTGTGTGGGAATAGTTTAAGAGTATAACGATATGGCGAGTTAATGAAACCATTTTGAACATAAGAAACTAGAGAAAATTATAAATATAAATTTCTTAACTTAAAATTCATCAAAACTTGTAAAATATTAACCTCCCAAAACAAAAGAGAAAATCTTTGGTGTTTTAATAACGTAATATTATATTAGAATATATCATGAACTACTAAGCTAAAAGCGACATAAAATATCCTTTCCTAACTCTAGTACTACTAAACTTTATATAGAGCATTACTAACACCCTTAGCTACTCTTGAAAACTCAAAACAAATAATCCAGAGCAGAGCAGCTCGAAATCATCCTACACTCCAATCTACAACTTTCACTCTAAAACAATTACAAATATAAATAACTGACCTTCCTTCTCTCCTCTTTTTAATACTCAATTGAGTCAATTCCAACCTAAAATCAAACGGTAAACATATAGAAATCCAAACTTGCAACTACGCAAAGTATCAGAATTTTCGAGGGAAGAAGAATTAATAAAAAGATAGTATGGAAAGAAGATAATAGATTGTAGTGGGAGCTAGCTTCTGCTTGAGTTAAGGAAAGTTTTAGAGATTTTGAGGTCTTGAAATGTGGAAGTTGCTATTAGAAGAAGAAGAAAAATAGGTGGATGGGGAAGAATTAGAGAGAAGACTCTTTAATTGTAAAAGAAGGTAGGAGGAGTATGATAATAAAGTGATACCCGAGGATATGTATATTTGGCGAGGGAAGAAAGTAAGGGGAGAGAGATTGGGTAAATAAAAGACTTTACATTTAAATACACAATGGAAGAAAATTAAATATATTAATACCGTTACTGAACGCTTAGAGATAACACACTTATAAAAAGAACGAAATACGAACTTCTATGGAATGAAACTGTGCTACATAAACCGCCTCGATTGCGAACTCCATGACATTGCAATTGATCCCTAGGTATCGTGAGCACTTTCTTCTGAATATGTCAAAAGTGTTTCTTACAATCTTATACATGTATCGATATAGCAGATCTACAATATATTATGGCAAATTCCCGCCCTACAGGAGACCTTTCACTTCTCAATCGCCGAGTCCAAAGAGTGTATGTATAATACAAGTTAATCCCACAGTTGCTGTCGATTAGGTTCACCCTGCCGGAAGCAAATCGAAATATATCGATTGATGGCCGATAACAAATACATATCCTGTCTCATCCGCCCTCATGATCTTTGACCCGAACAGTTTTTGCGTCAATGCGAAAGGGAGGAATTCGATACGTCTGAGGCGGAAAACCATGCAGGTACCGCTAACTCCAACCCGCACCCTAGTCAAGCTCCACAATCCCACTTCCTCCACGACTCTTCGGTCCACTGCTCAGTTCTCACATGCCAGGTTCTTGGGAACTTCTTCTTTTCAGCAGCTGCAAAGCCCCTCAGCATCAGTCGAAGTTTTGTGCCTTTCTCCTGGTCACGATTGAAAAAACTCTCAATTCCCTGCTTCAGTATAGGAGCCATATAAACACAGTTCCAAGAAGAAATCTCACAGCCAGTAACGATCAAATTCACAACATTTCTCAAACTTGACCTAAGAAGTCCTCTCTCCCAATGTGAAGGATAGCTGCCCCAATCCGATGAAGTCAGCAGATCTGGATCTTGGATATGAGCTTGACTACTCTCCGTCAATATAATTATTCTTATCTCTACACTTCGAATAAGATCTCGATTGACAGCCCCGATCTGCTCTTCAAATCTGAGTAAAGAGTGAGGAACAGCAAAGAAGAATGTATTTGATGCATATAATATTTGTGCTGCTTCTCGGCCTACTTGTCTGTTTAAGAGGCAAAGTGCCGGTGTGGGAGGCTTGAAGGGGCTATCTTCTAGACTTAGACGTTCGATGAGACGCGGCTCGGGATCGACACTTGATGATGCTCGGAGAGCGTAGGTATAGATTTTATCTCGGATTTCTCGGGGCAGGCGAAGGAAAGGAAATGGCTTGTTTAATCCAAATGCGCTTCGAGTTAGGGCCAGCTCGGATGTGACTCGGTGATGTTCTCTGGTCGAGGCACAGAGCGCGCGTTGGAGGAATTCAATGTAGTCATCGCCAACCAAGAACGGCCTTGGTCCAAGCCAGGGTCTGTCAGGGTCGACGGTGTGCATTGAAGTGGCAAGGCTGGTTATTTAAACGAGCGTAAGACCAAATAAGAGCTAGAGGTGATTCTAGAGGTGCGGGACTGGGAGTTGTGACGGTGGGCTGATCGAGCATACGAGGTGGGAGAACGGCTTGCTTTCGGTGGCCTGGATGGATGGAGTTCTTGGGTAGGCTGCAATAACTTCCCATATGAGGCTGAAAACGCTGATGGGGGATGATGCAAGGGTGACTTGAAGGCTGAGGCAGGGAGTGGAAGAGCTCTGGGGGGGGGGCGAAGGGGTGAAGGGATGGGAAGCTCTGGGAGAAGCAAGGCTGAAGGAGAGGGAGGAGTGCAGCACAGGGTATTGCAGGAGTTGGGACAGGTCCTCAGGCACCACGCGGAAGAGAGGGGCCTCGCGAAGGACAGAATACCCGGGGGGGCAGAACGCAATTGCCATTTCTCGAGCGTTCTGATGCCAGGCTCGCTCTCCAGAAACGTTGATACAAGGCCGGGCGCTGGGCCAGCTCCTGGCGGCCAGCGAGGAAGCTGGGGGCCCGATCAGAGCTTTATCTTGCCGTCACTAGCCAGGAACACGGTGTATTCAAGCCAGCCTCTTGCTCCCCCCGCTGCGAGGGAGTTTAGGGGGCTTGATCGAGACTAGCCCCGCGTTTATTCTCAACAGCCAATCCCTCCTGCTTCAAGGGCTCTTTCGGCGTCTCCACCAATTATACAGCGGAGGCACATACACATCTCTTCGCCTTCTGGGGGTTCTGAGCTACAACGCTAGCTAGATGGCCTAGGACGCGACTTGCGTCGAAGGCGGCGGTCCTGGGGACGGTGCTTGAAAGCGGTACTTGACTCGGTTTTCGGCGTGTTTCTCTTGGCAGCCATTACAAGCAGAAAGTAAACAAGGGCTCCAGCAGGACCCCGAGACAACAGGTTCTGTAACAGGGGGATGGGTCGGGAGCGTTGAAACTGGGGATACGGAGTGCTAGCAACTGCAAGAGCGAGGGCACTGACCTGATATGTCTACAGGAACGGGAGCTGCAATCTATCCGCGGATCGGCCAGTTTCACTCACGGCAGATGGGCCAGCGCCGATCGACTGCCTCCACTCTCCTGTCGTGGCCGTCCCGTCGCCCGTTGGCAGTTTCTTCTTTTGCTGCTCAAGCTCCCCCGAGGTCGTCCAGCGTCCCTCCCAATCAGGCGAGCGGCAGTCTCGGCGCAACCTCCAGCGCTGAATATGGAACGGAGCCTCGCCCTCCACATGGTGACGGCGCATCCTGCCCGCCAAATTCGCCTTCAATTACCCCAGGATTCCATCCCCGCCGCTGCGATATCCCCAGGCCATGTGCTTTTTATCCAGTTCCATGGCGTTTACCCACCCCGCCCGCCACCCTGCGTCTATCCCAGGCACTCTAAATTCGCGATAATCGAGGATGGTCTCCACCAACCTTGGTGCTGGCATCAGTCAATGCTCAGTGATTTTCCACCTGCCACAGCACCATTACATCCATGTGGCGTGGTTGCAAGTGCAAGCCCCAGTCTGGATTGGCTGAGGGAACCTCTATTTGGAGGAAAGTACGGACCAGCTGCGAAAATGCTCAGACAGGGCGATGTTCGATGGCGGGCCGACGGTGTTTCTCTGCTCCTGACAGCTGGCGAGAAATATATATCCAGTGTTGTTTCTTAGTTTTCTTTCTTGGTCTCCATCGCCAAGATCGGTGCTCTTCCAGATCATATAGATTAGGTTAGGGTTCTCAACATGAAGGTCTCCTCGATATTCGCTGCCTCGTCGGCGGTGGCTACAGTCTCAGCTCAGGTAGGAGCCTATGGCCAATGTAAGTTTTCTTCAAGGACGTACTACTTCTCATACTGACAACATTCCAGGCGGTGGCAATAACTGGACCGGGGGAACCACTTGTGTAGCAGGATATTACTGCTACTATCAGAACGCATGGTACTCCCAATGTATTCCTGGTACCGGTAAGCAGAATTTTGTCCAATATTTTCCTCGGTCGATACTCATATTCGCTACCAAGGCACCACAACTGCTGCTGGCACTACAACCGCTGCTACAACGACTGGAACAACATTGGTGACTTCTTCAAAGACCACCACGACAACGACCTCCTCGGCAGCTGCCACATCGGCCATTACGAGCTTTGCTAAAGCCAACGGCAAGGTCTTCACCATCAATGGAAAGACCGAGTACTTCATGGGTACTAATAGCTACTGGATTGGTTTCCTTACCGCCAACGCAGATGTTGATCTTGTCATGACCCATCTTGCTGCTGTACGCTCTTTCCAGCTTATCAAATGAACACAGCTAATCGGAAAATTAGACTGGTTTGAAGGTCCTCCGTGTTTGGGGATTCAATGATGTCACCACCGTCCCATCAAGCGGTACCGTTTGGTACCAATCTTTCGTCTCAGGAGCCAGCCCAGTCATTAACACGGGTACCGATGGTCTCCAAAGACTCGATTACGTCGTGCAATCTGCTGAGGCACACGGAATCAGTCTCATCATCAACTTTGTGAACAACTGGAGCGATTACGGAGGAATGGCCGCATACTGCACTTATTACGGCATCACCAGCACTCAATGGTACACATCAACAGCTGCACAAGCTCAATACCAGAAGTATATCGCAGCAGTCGTTTCACGATACAAGACCTCAACTGCAGTCTTCGCTTGGGAGCTTGCGAACGAGCCCAGATGTGGTGGATGTGACACTTCAGTTATCACCAACTGGGTCAAGACTACCTCTGCATACATCAAGTCCCTCGACTCCAACCACATGGTCTGCATCGGTGACGAGGGTTTCGGAATCGACGGAGGAACTGATACCAGTTACCCATTTACCGCTGGTCCCGGCACCAACTTCACTGTCAACCTCGCCATCTCCACCATTGACTTCGGTACCTATCATCTCTACCCAAGCTCATGGGGAGAGACTGACGATTGGGGAAACACCTGGATCAAAATCCACACTGCTGCAGGCGCTGCTGCTGGCAAGCCCGTTATTCTCGAGGAATACGGCTCATTAACACATGCCAACGAAGCGGCATGGCAAGCAACAATTCTTGCTGGTACCTCCGCGGGAGATATGTATTGGCAATACGGCGATACTATCTCCTGGGGTAAAACCTCCGATGATGGATATGCAATATATTATGGATCAACCGAGTATGCTACTTTGGTTACTGCTCATGCCGCTGCTATGCTTGCAAAGGCTGTTGTCTAGGTTAAAGGCTGGAAGGGAAAGGAAAAATAAGGAATGGAAAATGTATTTGGGAAGTGCATTCTTTGTATATATTGATTGACATGATGACAAGTTGTATATACTTCTTTGGACGTACATAGTGGAACTCGGAGAACATATACATATGAAATTACTTGATTACTCGACCATATTTTGTCCCAAGCTTATGTGTTTACGTTGAAGAATAATTTCGTATTTACCCGAAGATTCTGGAGCCACAGCTCTCCCTCTCTTGTTTGATTTCAGTAATTGGAATCAGGGAACTCCTCGAGATCCATACAGCTCTACGATTGTTTCAGGACTCTCATACAATAAGTGTAATGCTTTATTTTCTTGTCATTAATCAAGGAGCTATGGATATCATAAACTAGATCATGGAAAAAATGATAGACATGTTGAACTATAGAATGTTATATAAAATAGGTGATAAACAGACTTCAATTTATGAAGAGGCGCAAAGTTTTCACATGCGCTCAACTCCACTCAACTCCCACAAAAGAAAACAGAAACTCCTAATATACAGCACACCCGCTTCCAAAAACAAACCCCCATAATATCCTCCCTCCAATCCTCTCACTATTTACGAAAGCCTCCCTGTTACCCCAGCGGTAAACTGAGCTCTAACCCCCTCCCCACCCATCGGCTCCATCGAACTCATCGTAACCTCCGCCCCAGGACTCATCATAACCCCCGACGACGACGTAATCACATTTCCCTTCCCCAGATTCGACTGGAACTCCGCCGCTCTAACCCTCCTCTCAACCAACAACGTGTCCCACGCGCCTGGATTTAAATAACAACTCCAACCTCTTGTCCCCGGACCGGTGAATTTTTGTGGCATGGGACCGCTTTCGCAATCCCAGTCTTCGACTGCGGTGCAGACGCCCATACGGCCGGATTGCGGTGTTATGTAGCAGGTTGCGAAATCGCGGCCTTCGCGAGTGATGCGGGCGTGGGGTTCGTTGAAGTAGTCGTGGATTTGGAGTGCGTCCTGAGAATTGACGTTAAGATTTGAATTTGAGGGATGGGAAAGCTGGAAAGTAGGAGGGTAAGGGGGGGGGACGGGACTTACAATTCCTCCTAATGAGAATAACTTGTGGTTGCTTGCGTCCATGGCTTTGTAACACCATAAGTGTTCTGATTCATCTGGTAGCCAAGCTATGAAAGTCATAGTTGGTGGCCAGAAGACATCTCCAATATAAATTGGCTCTAGGGGATTGAGACTTATCTCTCCCGCGAGAGCTACGGAGCCGGAGAGGAGAGTGATAGCAAGGGAGATAGGAAGAGAGGCCCTCATTTTTGACGTCTCGCTCGAGAAGTAGTACGCAATTGAAAGCTCAATTCGAACTCCCAACGTCTTCGAGATATGAATCAATTACCCGACAGCGCAAAGGTAGTGACAAAAATCAACAAGCGAATAAAAAAGTCAAGAATTCAAGGTTACAGGAACGACCTATCTCACAAACGCGATGGGAATCTACAATTTGTATAACTGACGCCATCGTAAAAGAAACGTGTACTTTTCCGGATCCAAAATCCGATCATTTAGACATTTGCTTGAGGCTAATATATTTTCTGGCCAGAAGGGACATGTGAGTGGAGGAGTTTGTAATTTATCCGGGGCGGATAGATTCTCCGAAATTTGTTCAGATTGCCCTGGGGAGCTTGGAGGTCGAAGTGTGCATGTTGAGAAGTGGCTACTTCGCTTGTGGGATCTTTGGTGCGGGGTGGATTCTTGACCCCGCCATTTGTTGTTAGAGGATTGGGGAGTTGTAGGTCTTTTAAGGTTGGCGAGGAATCGGTGTTTCTGACGATGACTTGAAATATCACGCGGCTATCATCCTCGCGACCTGGGTTAGAGTCTGGAAACAGATCGTATTTTTTTTGGAAGTCCGAAGTGTTGGCCGCTTCCATCGGGTCGATGGTTGTTCAACCTTTTCGGTCTGGCCTGTCTCATTATATCTATGGTGCTACTGCACGTTGGAAGGCCCCAGGACCAAAATAGTTGCCTCGGTTTACTTTTGCGCGGAGGCATGGCCGGCCCGAATTGTTTCTTTGAAAGCGCTGATTCATCGGACAATAAAACTATAATGTATTGGGGCATTGAAGCCGCGAGGAGCATATAATGTATCAGGATCCAATGGCAGATGGTGATACATGACGATGACGCTTACACAACCAATGTAAGTCATGTATAAGACATGTGGTCTGATCTTGGCCGCGGCTGTGTCACTTACGTATTCTACTTCAAGTGTGTTAGAAAACGTCAGGAAGGTCTCTCCTAATTGTGCTACTTGGAATCAAATCAACATCAGTGGTCTCGACCCCGTTGATTAAGAAATTTGCAGACTCAACGGCTCAAGTTTGCGGTTGGTAGCGAAAATATTCCCATTTTGGTTTCTAGAAACCGGGTGGGCCAGCCAAGACGAACCAGAATAGCTTCGATTTGTCCGCTGTCTTGGATCGGGGCTTGACGCACAAAATAACAGCAGGCGACAATGCTCCGAGGTAAAGTCGCAGTGCACCTTGATACGCAGATGTTTCGGCGGTTACACGCCCTAAAGTGCGAGAGTTGCAGTGCACGCGACGGAGTTTTTTCCTACAGTCGCTGCATATATTTGGTCTTGGTCTAGCTTGAGCTTCAATTCGGTGGACTGAGAGCTAAAACTCGGGCAGAGCCTGGAGGGAAGTCTACTAGGTCACGGAGAAAAGCCGTTGGACTAAGGGACTATTTTGTGGAAAACAGTGGAATATCGACGTACCCTCGACCATTTTTTTTATTTTCAGTTTTAGATAGAAGACGACATAACTTTTTTGCATCCATTGCCGTGACACCGTAATCACTGCCCCACGTAGCCACAAGCGTAAAGCGTAAAGCGTCGCCAGAGAGTCGTGGGGCAAATAAAGCTGGCTACCCCGGTCAACAGGGTTGCTTCCAAGCAGTGTGGGCATCATTAACTCCTCGTACCTCACTCCGCTGCCCACCACTTCTTCCGCAAGAGCGACTATTGCCAACTACCTATAGAGCTGCCCCACGCAAGCTATGAATAACGAAACTTACCAGCCATCCCTTCTGTCATACCGTATATGACCACTCCTATTCTCGAGAGTCCGTCGCATCGCCACTTCCCCTCCATCAATAGATAAGTCCGCCTGGTGCCCAACGACCACGGTTTCCACGGCGCATTGAACTCGTCGACCACCCAAAACTGTGAGGCGCATGTTCTGCGAATTCTCCGGAGTAGGCTTTTCTTCGAGCCAAGATAAACCGATAGCATAGGCAGGAGCTATTCGCATTCCAGCAAGCTCCCAGGACGGTCCTCGGCCGAAAACGCCTTTTATGTCCTCAATCGCTTACGAAGCAACCTCCCTCCCTCACCGAACCTCAATCTCCAAACATTCTGCAGCTGCGATTATCAACAGCTGCGACGATGAGGAATTTGACCACGATGTATCCCCGGAGCCTACGAGGGTCGAGAGGGAAGCTCGAGAGATCATAAGACTCTTCCAATGCCCACAATGTTCATACATCCTCGCAGACCCCGTTACTCTTCCATGCGGAAATTCGATATGCAAGAAATGCATTCCTGAAACACATATACGTCGGAATATATCATATCCTGGAACTCCAGATAGGATACAAGGCTTCACATGTCCGCTGCCAGGATGCGGGTTGGATCATGCAGTTGGAGATTCTAAGGTGGATGTAGTCTTCAATAGCATCGCAAATGCTACCCGGAAAATGGTGGATAACTATAGAACTTCCCCTACTGCTTCGGCGGTGGTTCTGGCACTGGAGGAGAAAGACGAATGGCTAGCCACGGGTATACCTCGATTGGGGAGCAACAAGCAGTCCCAAATACTTGCTGGGGGCCATTTCATTGCAACATATACCATGGCAGAAACGGGCGGTTTGCCATATAGCTCGGATATCATCTATACAATCCCACCAAGCACGAGTGATGAAAGCATAACAATGCTAGATCTCGAAGTATTGGAAACAGTGAGAGATATAGTGAGATCCGAGCTTGATTGCAAAGTCTGTTATAGCATCCTTCTGGATCCTCTCACAACTTCTTGTGGCCACACATTTTGTAGGGAATGTTTGAACAAGGTGCTAAACCACTCAAATTTATGCCCTCTTTGCCGACGGACACAGGCAATTCCTCCAGGAGCATGTCCCACGGATGCCCCTTCTAACGTTGTCCTCAGTGAACTTATCGACCGGCTTTGTTCCGAATCATTGGCCGCAAGAATTGAGCTTTCTAATCTGGAAGATCCTAAGCAAGAAGAGGAAGATGTATCTTTGTTTGTGTGCACTCTAGCCTTTCCTCAAATGCCAACGTTTCTGCACATTTTCGAGCCCCGGTATCGTCTGATGATACAACGAGCATTAGATGGAAACAAAGAATTTGGTATGCTGCGTCATAATCCCTCGAAAGAGCCTCAAGGCTCGCTTGGAAAAGTCCACTTCTATCAATACGGAACGATGCTTCAGATAAGAAATGTTCAACTTTTACCAGACGGCCGCAGCGTTTTGGAAACATTTGGAGCCTCAAGATTCAGGGTTCTGAGCCATGGATCGCTGGATGGATATACAATAGGAAAGGTTGAGCGGGTCGATGATCTAAGCTTAGCAGGCGAAGAGGCGTTCGAAGCTCAAGATCGGTCTGCTAGACCCCAATCAGCACATTCCAGGAATTTCTCCGCCCAAGACCACTTTGGTGCCCCCCCACACCATCTACCAACGGAAGACCTACCGATCAAATTCACCGATCTTGATACCATGTCCACAATAGCTCTCTTCGAAATCTGCATCGCCTTCGTAGAACGTACGCGAAAAGAAACCGATCAGTGGTTACACCGCCATGTCTTCCAAGTCTTTGGCGAATGCCCAAAAGACCCATCAAAATTCCCTTGGTGGTTCGCAAGCGTCTTGCCAGTTACAGATACGGAGAAATATAGATTATTATCCACGACTACAGTGAGGGAACGGTTAAAAATCTCTGCTGAATGGGTGCTTAGCATTGAGTCGCAGAGGCTGTATGTATGGCTCCTTTCTCTCTTCAATTAGAGAATTAACTAATTAGTGGAGTTCAGTGTGAGTTTTAGTTCTAGTTGTACGATCGCGTGACTAGCCGGCCTTAGGCTGGCTGTTTTGGTAGTTTGTGTGGCGGTTGTTTATATGGGCCATTTGAATCGGCTTAGGCAGGGTCTGGGATGAAGTTCATTATGAGAAAAAAATATACCGAAATGATGAGATGAGAGATGAGAAGGAAGGTTGATGATTGAGATGTGATAGAATGGTATTAGTTGGAATGGGATTTGGCCTGTTTATGGATGGAATTGGGAAATCCTTTCCTTCTCGCATTTGTAGCGTGGCGTTTTTTTTTTTTTTTTTTGCTTGATTTAGGATAGCTCTAGGGGAGGAAGGCTGGCTGACTTTCGCATGGGATATGATGAAATTGTATTTTTTTTTAGAGATATTAGATAGAAAAGCGGATTGGAGAGGTTAAATAGCTTTGCCATTGAAATCTTTTGACATTCTTTATGAAAGGTCGATTTCTTTAATTCTACGAAAGGGTTTGTCGTAAATTGTTTGGCTTGGTTGATATCTTGGTATGAATATAAATAGATTCTTGTAAGATTACTTCTCATAAGCTTATTTACCTTATGAGATATACTATCATCATCATTATTATATCTTAATCCCACATACTCTATATGCGAGTCATACATACATTGTATCAGCGATCTACATCCTTGATCCTTAGCCAATCTATCCATCTCAGATGCATGTACTAAGTATTCGAAACCCGTGTTAAGATGACCAAATTACAAGGACGAGAAGGATATTACCTTGAGAAATGTCGGGGGTAAGGGGAATGAGGGGTTTGATGAGTTTGTTTAGCTTGACGGGAGGGTATTATTATATGGGATATTATATATGGTGCGATTTGCAACAAAATCTTAAAGGGTTCTTTTCTTTGAGGTTTGAAAGTTTTTTTTTTTTTTTTCGTGAGGGAAGAGGTTTTTGTTGTGAAATGCTGTGCTGGAGGATGATAGTGCGGGTGAGGAAGATGTGGGATGGTGTGGAAGGAATTTGGGGTCTAAGGAGAAATAGAGTAGCTGGGTAGAGTTGGTTCCATCTACGTATTTGATATCGTTCACATCCTTGTAAAAAGAAAGAGGCAATTTGGAGTATACACGTGGAAACAGGGGTTTACGTTGGAGGGGGTTTGGGATAAGTAATTATAATTTTCTTAATTTTGGTACCGAGGAGGGTGGACTATATATATCCAAGAGGCTATAAACGTAGGAATAGTCATGTTTAGAGAGACAGCAGGTAATTAGAAGAAGAGATAGGCAATGAATCAGAAATCCAGGGGCGATTTTGAAATCCACTTATTCATGATTCGAGCTCTCTATTTTTGGTGTTGGGACAAAGGAGAGGGAAGCTACAAATGGCTGCCTGGAATGTGCGATGTGCAACAATTCGATTCTATCAAAGAAGAGGGACAATGCAACAAAGAGAAACTCAAAAAGGTATAGGTGAAAAAGAAAAAAGATGGATCTAGGCTACGGATTATATTTTGACGACCTCTCGTAGTGAACCGAATCTTATACAGATGGTTAGTATTTGTTAAATAGTTAAATGGATAAGTTTTGAGATAAGTCTAACAGTGCCGGGATCTTTTAGATTTCTCCGTTTAACGCAAAATCATGTTCCAAAAGGCCTTCTAGAAGATGACAGACATCCTCGGCTTCGGTCCTTCACGTCTTTGTTCAGTCTACCTCGACTATTTCGAGCCACTAATTAGGAACACCATAAATAATCTAAAAAAACTCGTTGCTTTGTTGTCCTCCCAAAAACCCTCTGGCTCTCGTATCGAAAGAACAACTATTCGGCGAGGGTGGTATGCAAGCAAGTGGGGTGTGGTATCTGAGCTATCCGAAAAGATTAGTTCCTGCCAATAGGAAGATCTGGAAAATTGATGCCTGTTGTGACGATGAGACTTTGGGCACAAAGAATGCCTGATTGATATTATATTGTTGAGATGAGCTTTACTGGAGTATTGTGTGTAGGATTTTGAGGACTTTTGACAATAAATATAAAGGCTAGAAAATCTTGGGAAATGGGGAGAGGAGAGAATATGACTGTTCCGTCAAGGCACCCTGGAATCAAAAGAGAGGAAAGGAAAAGGAGAGGTCAAGTTCGAGGCTGGCTCTATGTGCAGAGAAAGCTAAAATAGAAACTTAAATCTGACAACTTTCTGAATAGTCTAGAAAATTGAGTTTTCGAGGTCCATCTCCAGAAAGGTCGGAATGCCAAAAACTGGGTAGAAGCAAGAACAAAAGGATACAGACACGAGACTTTAGCAGGATCGGGCAGACATACAAGAGCTACTAGCTCAGCCCAATCATCGGCAGATATCGTGGATGAGCTGGCCACCGAATTGAAAGACCGCGCTATTTGAAACTTATAACAAAGAAAGAGGTAGAACGTCCAACTGCACTGTTTTACTTATTGCCACCATATATTAAACATCAAGTACCGAGAGTAACTGTACGGTCCAAGAGAGTTGTGGCTCCCCCGCCCTCGTCCCATCGAGAGCCAGTCGGGGAAGGGGTTTGTCACCAGCTTGGAGATCGAGAACTAGCCATGTACATAGCCATAAAAGACGGTGACAGCCTGGGATGTCCAGCTTTCCCGGTGCAAAACCCCTTGCCAACAATGTGGGGGTGGGACTTTGAGGACTGTAGCTTCGTATGTGGTGAAGGACCAATCGAGGGAGATGTTTTGCGTTTCCAGCTGCGGTTTCTCGCCCGAGCGCCGTTTTGAGGCTCTTCCCAGAGGACTGGCTCCCCGTGATGCATGTTGGCGATCACATGCAAGTCATGGCTCTTGTGAGCGACGACCTGGATTCTCCACGATGATCCCTTATGATGCCGGCGTTCTGGAACCAAGCAATTTCCACTGGGGAGGGGAGACTCCAAGCCGGGTATTCTCTCGAATGTCAGGTCTCATTATGATAGCCTTTCTGATATCACAGCGAGAGGGGGTGCGATTGTGAGCAGTGGGCCGTGGCGTGGATGGGGCTCACATCGGGTTTGTTCTCTACGGCCGGCTGCAGGCAGCTTCTTGACCACAATTGCATGGCCTCGGAGTTAGGGCTTGGGTTGCAGTTGGTTTCTGCATCGTCAAGGTGCAATCTTCTCTCACTCCACGCCGGTTTTTTTTGGGTTCGGCGCGCATACGGCCGCAGGCTGACGGTTGGGAGATGGGACAATGCAGGCGGGAGGGCGAAGTCAGAATGACTCAGATGTTGTTAGTCGTATATGTGCGCTGCCCGGGAGAGCGAAGGCGCAGGAGTGCACTCGAGCAGACAGGAGTTGCAGGTCGCAGTGGTTCTCCTATCTCCTATCTCCTACTACCTATGTAGAGGGCAGGCGCCGGGAGTCTATTCTTACGCGTGGCAATAGAGTTCTCTATCATCGCCGGCGAAAAGGGGTGCGAGTCGGCTCCGAGTCCAGGGCTGGAGAGTAAGGACTTACTGCGCTGGCACGACAACTCCGGCTCCCACTTTGGCATCTGGACAAGTGACGATACGGTACGGTTCGGTCCCTGGCGTCCTGTCACTGTCAGCCTTCCGAGACCATTTCCCAAGATCCAAGAATCCTGCCTGCCCCTCATCATCTGATTTCGTGCGTGATTCTTCGTGGATTCAGGTCACAACAGCGACCAAGGACTCGGGCACAGGATGGCGCGGGCTCTCGAGGCCCTGGGTCAAGTCTGGGTGCTGCAGATTCGTGCCACAGACCCGAAGTCAGGTCGCTCCAGGGCTGGCCCACGCCCAGAGGATGTGGTTCAAAGCATGGATGTGGCCCACTTCCAGCACTCGCTGATATTGTGGTGGGGATCTGAATTTCCCTTTGTTGTCGGGTGGCATTGTTTTTTGCTTCTCCAAAGAAAAACAAGAAGTTATTTTCTGGAAGCTTTGGTTCCTATTTTTATGTGCAGCTCGAACGAAGGGTGCGAGGTCCAGGAAACAAAGAGCCAGGGGAAGCACTCGCAGATCCTAACCCTTGCGCGTTTGGAGGGCGCCTACCAGTGGTGCGATGATGATGGCATTTGGTTTTTGCGGTCCAGAGGCGTGGCTCTTGCGCAGAGCAGAGGGGTGAAAAAATGGATGGTCGAAATGACGAGTACCAGCGACTTGTGATGACTTGAGAGTGTGTAGCCGCAGAATTGCAAAGTGTATTTGAACAGGTGCCGGCTCGTTGCTTGTTGGCCGGGCCATGGGAGCTTCTAGCGGACAATAACTTGAAAGCCACCCCAAATACGGAGACCAAATACGGAGAAATGAAAACTCACCTTGAAAGCAAAGATGGATGGCAAGATCACAGGGAGTGAGGGAGCATTTTAACCTTTGGGGCATGGTCCGCAAAGTGTTGCGATAATGGCACACGGAGGAATGGTTGGAGCAGACAACTGTTGCTCGGATGAGGAATTCTGGCTCTCGGACCGAACCCTCCCTCTGATTCTTGCCTGATCACCTCTGGCTATGGGGTTGGCTTGAATAGCGCCTTTAGAAGAGCAAGCGATAAGGTCGCATGGGACAGCATAGACCTGCGAGTTCAAGGGTTTCGGGGTTGTGTAAACTGCTAAGGGCTGTTTGTGGGGTATTGGTATTGGCTACAAGCCACCCCATGCGGAACTTCCTAAGGCAGTGTAGGTACGAAGTTGGACTTTTTGGGGGTTATTTTATTTCGGGGCGTGGCTTGTTGGACACAAGAAAGCCGTCGGTGTCAGCAGTATGAACCTGAGTTTTCCAAGGCAGGGCGATGCTTCTCGCGGCGGGCTTTTGCAGCAGATTCCTTTTTGCTCGATTTCCGACCATTTAGCCAGGCTACTTCTGGTCGTTAGAAGGGTGTGGAATACGGCTCTATTTTGGACAGGGTCCATGACACTTGCTTGGAAGAGCGCAGCTATGTCTGCTTGTAGCCAAATAAATAGCTTGAATAGGTTAGCAGAACCATCTGACACAATCGCCTTGGCTAGTGGCATTACCGGCTTGGAAGATGAGTCGTCAGATATCAGCTGCTTGGCCTACCGGACCCACGCGCGACCTGGAATCGAGTCTTGAGTAGGCGTTTTTCCCTCTAGCTCTACCGAGCCTGGGAGTCACTACCTACCCTCGACCCTCGAGCTACACGGCCCCTCTCTCGCGGTGTATGGGTTTCTGCGGGCGATTCTCCAGCGCCAGCACTAGGGCCACCAGCGGGCCAGCCAGCGGTCCTGCTACTCCTCTCCTCCACGCCGAATCAGCTGCCCAGTCCCCCATCCGGCGCTGGCCATCCCCCGATAGTCCACGGATTGGCCTCCCCGCCCACACGTCCAGCGGGGCACTGGAGACCAGCACAGTATTTCGTCGCGCCGTCGCAGTCGGCCGCCGTAGTCCCCTCCTTAGCCCTATTCACCCTTCGCTTTGCGCTCCACGCCGTGGGCTGGCCAGCGGCTCGCCTAAATTATTCTGCCTCCCATAATTCTGCGCAGCTTTTCTGGTTTTCTTTCCTAATCCACCCTTCTGATCATCAGAACAACCACCATAAAATCGTCCACCCCCTCTCCCCGCGACATCTTCTATCCTGTAGAAGATCTCTCGCCGTGGAAAGCTCCAGATACTCTAGTATCCGATTTAATATTGCCCGCATCGTCCTGCGATCGCCTGCGACACACTCTTTCACATTCTCTCCAGAAAAAAGGGTTGCCTATCAAAGCAGTCCTTTCTTCCCCAGGAACCGATTCATTTCGACATTCCCGCACTCCGCTCACCCTGTTTGTTAATATTGTCTTTTCCCGCCTGCCGCTCGATCAGATTTGAGATCCGGTCACCCTTCTGCGAAGGACATCTCCCTCGTCGTTCAAGTCGCGATACGTCATATACAAAAGCCTCCCCAAACCACACGAGGGCATCTTCGAAACCAGATCACCTATGACTTCAGTTTCCGCTCCAGCACCTATTCCCAGCCAGGCCTCAAACACCTCCAGCGCGTCGCAATCGACTCTGTCGTACGCTTCAACCGCAAAAAAGGCAGTCTCGTCGCCACCCATCGCGACGGGCTCCTCCACTCAGTCTCCCGCCGTGGCTATAGGCGGCGCTGCGCCGGTACAGCAACATGGAAAATCCTCCTCGATCTCGCCAGTGAACGGCAAGCAATCGATTTCCCCTGCTGTACCGGCTGTCTCTGCACCTGCTATCGCACATAGCAGCTCTGCAATCAATGGTGGCACCACCGATCATACGCGCAAGAGTTCAGTCACAATCAGCGCAAATGGACCTAATGGCATGAACGGAGGGCCAGTTGGCGGATCCAAGGGCAACATTCAATTTGGGTCCATCACAGATTCTCCTGCCGTAACCCACAGTACTCCTCAGATTGCCCAGCCCTCGAATTCTGCACCAACCTCGACCAGAGTGACCGATCCTCCCCACTCCCCAATTCCAATCCCTCAACCATCTGCCAGCGGTGGACGACCACAACCTTCGGCTCTTGGCCAAGGAAACAATGTAGCATTTGGCAGTTTTGGCGGCGATGGCGATGTAAGTTTGATATCCGCTTCTGGCAATGAATGTTATCTGATGTTTTGTGTTTTACAGCGTCATATGAGACAAGCATCTGGCGCGCAGGGCCCTCTGGCACCTGCGAATGTGCAACAGGGACATTTACGCCGTGAATCCTCCCAATCTACACAAAACGAGATTCCCAACCAGGGCAACAACTCTGGTCGCGGCGGATATCCACCCCAGGGTGGTCGAGGTCGAGGCGGATTCACACCTCAATATAATGCTAACATGGGATACCAGCCCCAAAATCCCCAATATAGGAATTCTTCAAGCCAAGGTCGTGGTGGTATGCCTCCCCCTTTCCAAGGTCAAGGACGACAACAATACCCCAACTCTCCTCACCAGGCAGCTCGCAGCCCAGCCCTGACACACTCAACACCAAATACACCCAACATGAATCCTGTCATGCCAATGGCAAGCCCTCACAACTTTGGTGGCGCCGCCTTCTATCCACCACCACACATGCAACCTCAGCCAGTAAATACTTCCTCTCTTTCTGCAGATCTCAATTCCAAATTCAACGCCAGAGGCACCAAGAAGCAGCAAAGATGGCACAAGCAAAATGAGCAGTTCTCACAGCGCCATCATCCCCGAGAGGGCTCAAGGGAGCTCTATGGCCATTCATACACATCTGTGGAGCAATTGCCTACAGATCGTGTGAACTACGGTCGTGGTGACGCAATGAACGCTGCCACACTATTCCAGCATCTGCAGCATGGCCAAGAGCCACAATTCTCGCCATTTGGTTCTCTGGGTATTCGAGAGCATCCTGCAGCGGGTTCTGCTTTCTCCCCTCATTCCTTTATTCCCCCTTCTTGTTCATCTACTACTGTCAAAATTGATGCAGACCACGTTCGCAACTTAGACTTGAACCCAATGAGTGGTGACTTTGAAAGATTTCTAACAAGAAGAAAACAGAATCCTTATGTCTACCCTCCTCAACAATACGATCCGAGAAACATGCCTATGCAGGCCGCACCATATATGTACCCACAAATGGCCTACATGCCACCCCAATCTCCACAGCCAGGCTACCAGCAACCAAACTACATCCCGGGTCAATATAACCAACAGGCACAGCCAATGTCTCGGAATTCCTCGCAAATGTCTGAGCGACCGGCTTCGAGCATGGGACAGCCACAGACCCCTTCGATGACTCCAGCTCACTCTCACACACCTCAGACAAAGGCCTCGATTCCTTCGCCAGCTTTTACTCGACCTGCCCGAAAGAATGCGGCTATTCAAATCAAGAGACCCGATGGTGAAGCAATCAACGTTGAGGCATTCAAAGCCCCAGCATCTCCTGCACCTAGCAACCGAGCTAGAACACCTCCAGTAATTGCTTCTACGCCTACACCTCCTCCTAAATCCGCTACTCCTCAACACTCGAGAACTGAAAGTGGACCTGTCAAGACAGCGGAGCAGATCCGACTGGAGATTCAGGAAAAGGTCAAGAAAGCTGCTGCATCTGATGCAGAGAAGGCTGAAGAACAGAAAGTCAAAGAGGCCGAGGCTGCTAAGGCCGCCGAAGCTAAGCTCCAGGAGGAGCAGAAGGCTAGAGAGGAGGCTGCTAAAGCTGCTGCTGAGGCTGAAGCAAAGAAAGAAGCCGAAGCTAAAGAGGCTGCTAAGAAGAAGCAGGAAGAGGAAGAGGAAGAGATGGAGCGCCAAATCCGAGAGATGGAGGAAAGGGATGCCGAACGTGAGAGAAAGCAGGCCGAAATCGACGCAAAGCGCGCCGAAGAGAAGGCTGCTGCAGCCAAGGCTAAGGCTGAGAAGGAGAAGGTCGATGCTGTCGAAAACGACCGGAAGCTCAAAGAGGCCGAGCGTGAGATGGAGCGCCTTGAGGATGAGAAGGAGAAGAAGAGAGCTGAGGCTGCATCCAAAGCCAAGGGTGAAGACAGGCTAGAGGCAAAGACAGAGCCCAAGCCCGAAACCAAGGAGAAAGCACCCAACACCCCAACCACCCTTGCATCTAAGCTTTCCAGCCTTAGTCTTCGAACTGATAGTGGAGCATCCACACCAGCTTCTGATGAATCCATGGGCCCCCCTCCTCCAAAGGTCCATCTTCACAACGAAAAGCGAGGCAAGCCTGCGGCTCTCAACCTTGCTCCACTCAACACAAAGCCCATTGAGCCACCACAACCCAGTGCAGCTCTTCAGTCACTGAAATCAGCTCGCTTCCTGACCGTCCTCAACTCGTCAATATATCCTCCTAATATCGCTTCGCCCAATCCTGCTCTCAACCAAGCAGTAACAACCAAGGGCAAGAGCTTCAAGTATGACAAAGAGTTCTTGCTTCAATTCCAAAAAGTTTTCACTGAGAAGCCCTCTTTAGAGTTCGAGTCTCAAGTCAAAGCCCTGATTGGCGACGGTGATGGAGGATCAGCTCGACCTGGATCAACCAGAACTCCTGGAGGTATGGGTGGTCGACAAGGCTCCTCGCGCGGAAACACCCAGCCTGGCAACTTTGCCATGGGCAATTTCAATGCTAATGTGGGCAAGACTCTTCCCCCGGGAACAACATCCGAACAACGCTTCGCTCTCTCTCAGGCTGGAGCCAGACCACCAATGAACACCATTGCATCATTCAGAGGTCCAGGTAGTGCTTTCCCAGGCGGCAGTTCTATGAGCCGCTCATCGTCAAGCTCCAACATGAATAATATGCCACACTCACCCCGAACACAGAGCAGACGAGGTGGTGGAGGAAGCAAGCGTGATAACTTCACTGGTTCTGCCAAGCAGGAAGCACAAGCAGCTAAGACCATGCCACTTACAGCTGGAATGGATCTGAAGCCCATCCAAGTCACCGCAACTGGCTGGAAGCCTCGCAGCATCAATACAGGTCAATCAGCCACCGGTGCTGCTGGACCAACTCCTGGTGCTGCCAGTGGTAACGGCCACATGGAGCCCGATATGGTTCAACGGAAGGTCAAGGCAGCTTTGAACAAGATGACACCTGAGAAATTCGATAAGATTGCCGACCAAGTCCTCGCCATTGCAGCACAGTCCAAGGATGAAGCCGACGGTCGCACCCTTCGACAAGTTATCCAACTTACATTCGAGAAGGCAACCGATGAGGCACACTGGGCTTCCATGTATGCCAAATTCTGCAAGCGTATGCTTGAGACCATGAGCTCCGACATCAAGGACGAGAGTATTCTTGACAAAAATGGAAATGTCGTCTCTGGTGGCAATCTGTTCCGAAAGTATTTGCTCAACAGATGTCAAGAAGAATTCGAGCGTGGTTGGAAGACGGACTTGCCAGACAAGCCTGAGGGAGAGCGTGGTGAGGAGAAGACCGAAGAAGCCGTAATGCTTTCAGATGAATACTACGTCGCTGCTGCTGCCAAGAGGCGTGGTTTAGGTCTCGTCCAATTCATTGGGGAGCTTTACAAGCTCGGCATGCTTACGGAACGTATCATGCACGAGTGTGTGAAGAAGTTGGTGGATTACACCGGCATCCCAGACGAAGCTGAAATCGAATCTCTCACCAAGCTTCTGAAGACCATCGGTAGCAACTTAGATGGCACGGAGAAGGGCAAGCCAATGATGGATGCATACTTCCTCCGCATCCAAACCATGATCGATACCCCAGAGCTCCCCAGTCGTCTGAAATTCATGTTGATGGACATCATTGATCTCCGAGGCAAGCGCTGGCATTCAAAGGAGGAGAATAAGGGTCCCAAGACTCTTGATGAAGTTAGGCTTGAGGTAAGTCTTTCAAAAGATAATTTTCTAACCATTAATAATATACTGACCTTCTTCACAGGCCGAGGCAGCAGCTGCACAGAAGGCTCTTGAGAACAACTCAAGAAGCAACCGCGGTGGCGGCGGCGGCGGCGGTGGCCGTATGCAAATGGGTCGTGGTGATGGCCGAAATTTCTCAAACTCCTATAGCAACCAACCGCCAGTTGATTACCAGAGAAACACCGTTGGTATGGATGATCTTCGACGCCTCACAAGCAAGGGTGGCTCAAGAAATCTCAACCAGCCCCAATCTTTCGGTCCAACATCCATGTTCTCATCTCGCAGCAACAGTGGTCGCAAGATGGGTTCATTAAACAGAACAGGAGAGGACTCTGGAGCCTCGTCAAGAACTGGCACACCTCCACAACAAAAGGAAAAGGAATCTACAGCCCACGCAAATACATTTAGGTATGTTACATCTCCTAGACAGATTTTAACCCCCATTAATAGTTTGTAGTCTACTTGCCAGCTTAGGTCAAGGTGGTGACAACGATGCCGCCTCTCCACCATCGACTTCTGTTTCGCCTGCTATCACCAAATCTGTTCCTGTTGAGAAGTCTTGAAGACAACTTAGGCAAGCAGTTTGAGTGTGGCGATCGAAAATATACACAAAAGTGTTTTCACAAGCGACCTAATTTCTGTGCATAGACCGGCGGGCTAATCTTGCATTTGTGGCGGGACCTTTTCTATAACTTGTCTTAAAAGTTCCTTCTCTGTTACCATGATACCTCATCCATAGACTACATTCGACCACCAGATTTCTTTGATTGTTTATTTTTTGCGCATCTCGGATGGGTGTGCTGGGAAGATGGACTGCGTTTTATGCGAGATTTCAATGGGCTTTTATGGGGATTGACTCTTTCACGACGGCCTTGAGATGAGTTCAGGCGCAAGGGATGAAAAGTTTGTGTGGTGATACAATCTTTTCTGTCCTCTTAGTGTCGAAAATGTTTTGCTTATGTCTACACATGCATACATGGGGAATGGGATGCATATTTTGCCTTTGCATTACGGTTGCACATGTTCTTGCGATGGTGGTAGTGGAGGTGAGGGCGGCTCTTGCTTTGGATGAAGACTCGCTTCAATCATTGTTGGTGAGGATTCGCGATGCCTTTTTGATTTTCGCTGAGGGCTGGCTGGCTGGTTTTGTTAATTGGAAGGAGATATCCGGGGGCCTGGTTGGCGAGAGCTCGATCTATCCATGTGTTCTACTGGTCGCCAACAGCTAGAGCATGGATGGGGATGACAACTCGCCCGCCAATGGGGGGGGGGGGTGATAGGGCGTGGGGATGATGAACATTGTACAAATATTTAATTTCAGTCAAGGCCAGCCAGGCCCCCCGTAGTATAAAGAAAAGCCTTCAAAATCATATATGTCTTCTTAAGTGCTAATGAGAGTGAGTGATCATAAAACGTACCTCTAGAAGAAATAGTAGTTGTGTATCTCTGAATATAAGCCCGTTTAAGTATGACACGGAGGAAGCGAGCTTAAAACTTTCCCATACATAAATATTCAATCATATTAATCAGAGATTCTTACCTTGCTTATGATTCCTCTCCTACATCCTCATAGGAGTAAACCACGTAGTTAACAAACTAACTTTGCTCCTATGTTATAGAAAGGCGAGGTTTCTAAGGGCGTTAAAAGATGAGGATATATAATGTTTGGATTTGGTGAGGCGTGCTTAATCGGTTTTTGTTCTTAAGAGAAATGGAAGAATAGGAGTGGTGAGAGAGAAGGAAATATAAATTAGCTTAGGAGGTAGAAAAGGGAGATAGATTTTTTTGGAAGGTAAGAGCCTGGAGGCATTGTAACTCCTCCTTATACAGGGAAAATAAATAAACCAAACACATTACTTCTTCAATGTTCAACGCCTGCCTTAGTGTAATGAGAACGTTTCTATAGAAGGCACCAATTTCTAGTTCTATTACTCCAATACAAAATTTCCCTTATCCCCTAGCAAACCATCTGATAGAAGGGAGAGTTTTAGATGCAATAGGTGGCCTTGTCTTATATTATTTTCTCTCTACGATTTCTGATACATTCGCGAGAAAATAACATAATTATAACGTTACGGCCATCGAAAATTGAGATGTATTGGTTGGGACCGTCCTATTCAGCTCTCTGACTTCGAAATCGAGGATGAAATGGTAGCCTTGGAACTAGAAAGTTATTTGAAGTATCTTTATTATCTATAATCTACATAATCTACTTAAGGTCAAATTCACTCCAAACGTAAATTCTCAACTCTATGGCGTTTGACAAACCATACTCCTGATAAGACTGACCAACTCAGGTGCTTGTTCAAAGATATAGTTATTTTTAACATCCGAGAAATGCATTTCAAATTTCTTCAACCCCCTTAATCCCACCCAATTTTTTTCTTCAGCAATGTTCTTGAGGAGTTGTACATTAATTACGAAATGATAATCTCCCTTATTATAATCCCATTTTTGGGTGATGTGTTTTTTTAAACTGATAAGTATGTTCAGAAAGATATCTCGAAGTGCGGGAAGAGATAGGAGACCACGGAATGCTGAACTTGGGATATTACTTGTTTTGGGATCCAGTCCTAGGGATAGATGGACGTAACGGATGGAGGATGTATGAGAGGGGTTGATGCAGGTTATATAGTTGGTCATCCGATTTGGTGTGAGGAATTTGAAGCGGACTGTTTTGTAGAGAACGCTGCCGCCAACTACTTCAACGTAGGTTTGTCGGCTGGTTAGGGAGAGACTAAGATAGGTTCGTATTGTTGAGTGGCCACCGATTCCGCGCCAGCTAGGAACGAAGTGTTTAAGGTATTTGCAGGGTTGAAGATCTTTGCATTGGGTTAGGGCGAGTTGGTAGATATTGTTGCGGACCTCGAGGGGGATCTTGAAGAAGAGACTTCCAGTTTGAGGAGTGATTCTACGGGCCCATTCTAGAGACTTCGAGAATGATTTAGCTTTTGCGAAAGATGGGAGGATTTTCTGCATAGCAAGGAGTGAGAATTGGGATACGCACGTGAATTCCCGTTTCGGGAGATAGAACTTCTTTAACCACCATCGTCTTTCCCTTGGCACATTCAATTGTCTTCTTGATCTATGACAGATTCAGTTTATATTCACTTAAGAAATATCTTGCTTTAGACTCACCTCGAAAGCATTGAAACGATTTCTCTCTCTTGCAGCCTTGCTTGGTTTCGGCATAAAGGTTGACTTTCGCTTTTGCTGTTTTTTAACCTTTTTCAAGAGGGGAGGACGGGCAACTGCAACCCCTTCCGATGATGGGCCAGACATTTTGTTGCTTCAATTGTAATAACCGTAAGTTTTTGAGGAGATACAGAGAATGATGGTGATGGAAGTTGCTTGTGGGCAAAGCCGCGGTGGAGTTAGGCAGCAATTCCGAATAGGTTAGAAGGGTTCCCTGACTAATGAACCAGACCACCTTATGAACCACGACGAAAAACACCGCAAAATTCTAACCCCTTAAAATTATTTAAAACTTAGGATTTAGACTAAACAAGCTCTTGCGATTTTTTTTATATATAAAATATATTATAAAAACGACGTTTAAGTATAATATAGAGGCTAATTCTTATTTTACGTTATTATTTTATAATTAAAATATCTTATTTATATATATAGTTAAAGCTAACGTTAAGGGCTTTCCTTTGCAAAAGGACTTAAAGTATCGTGGTTCACAAGAGGGTCTGGTTCGTTGCTCAGGGAACCCTTCTAGGAGAATGCCCATCACGTGATACAACCAACTTCCTCTCGCAGTTTGTTTTTGGAGTTGTGAAGCAAGTGCAACCCACATGCAATCAATATCTACAGCTCCAGAAAGTGCCAAAACTCCTCTTAATATCATAGTTAAGATTATGATTGAGGTTTTGATATACCTTGATAACTGCAGGCTGTGACCTAACTAGCAGGCATATGATTGGGGATGTGACTCGGATGTGGTAAGTCTGATCTCCTCCTTGTGATCTTCTCGATCCGGAATTAGGATCACAAATAGACTAGAAACTCTAATACTTAATTTGAGATATTTTAAGGGCGCTAAAGGAAGAAAGAAGACGATAGGAAAGACTTCTAGGGCCACCCAGATCTTCCTTCCGTAGGAATGGCAATGCGTTACTAATGCGCTCTAGCCAAGGCTTTAAAATAGGACTATTCATCTATAGTTATAAATAATTTTTGAGATCAATGAGATTTAGAATTTCTCGCCCTTACCTAAGAATAGTTACCACATCAAGCCACTTCCTTATCAGCCAATGGACCCGAATTCTTTCATCTCAAAGACTTAATTAGTAAATTATCAGTCAACTGATGCTCGACTTACAGCAGCTCTAGTTATACGAATGCTTCTTTTCTGCAAACCAATATCTTCTTTAGGATGCACCTTCTATCTCTATTTGGCCGATGGTTTCTGGGGCTTTGCATTCCTCTGACTCATGCTTCAATAATCCCTCTATATACTACCTCTGTCTTTTAGATTTATAGGCGATATTCTGACATAATTTAGATTTGAGGATGCAGTATTTTTACGCTCTACACACAACCAGTTGCATGGAGTGTTGAAGTGTCTGGCTCTGAAACCCTAAGTCGCGCGATGGAAGCTATCAAATACCAGATGCAATCTCTAGCCCTCGTATCTTCTTCTGCACCTTACACATTCCCAGTTTCTGTGCCTTTGAATCCCCCACGCCTGCTCTTATCCATTACCACATCTTTCAGGGCACTTAGATCCTAGGAAATCGTTTATATAGCCCCAAATAGTTTTAGCTCTTTGAACCCGCAAAGTCTAACCTAAGAGGAATAGATCAATTGCCTCCCAGAGCTCTAGCTCTCTCTGATTCCTTCTTCGGATATGGTATGCTTTTGCTCTAAGTTTTAATGAGGAAGCATGCCTTGTAACCTTACCTCAGGATCTCTTGACTTTCCTAGGAAAATAGGGAAAATATTTGTTTTGCTCTCCCACGAGTTCATGGAAAGCTTCATAAATATGAATTAAGATATCAAAGTATGTCAAAAAATAGACGAAACTTTTATATCTCTCTATATATTACAGATTCAGAGTATCTAGAAAGGTTGAGGGCCTCTATCACCTCCTCAACCATCGGTCCGCCGTACTATTCCAAACTCCGTCGCTAAATCAAATTTATAGAGAAATAACTTTTTCCTCTTTCTCTATCCTCTTATGCCCTTTCTGTATTGTCCCCATCTCACTTAAACTCATCCTTTAAAACCCACTTTCCCCTCATCCGACTATTCCCCCCTTTCTCCAACCTAGCAATCTGCTCAAGCATGGCTTTAAATTCCGCACTCTGCCTAGGAGTCTTACACATCCTATCGAAATGGTTAACTAGTGCTTGGCTAGGAACCGAACCTCCATGTGTCCTAATGAAATCTCTAATCGACTTCATGAAATCTTTTCCTTGCGCTCGTTCACTCCCTCCTGCAGCTACTGGAGTTCCAGAGCGAGACCTACTCGAACTCGCCGCTCCGGTATTCAGACCTTGCCTGTTTGCTAAACCAGCGAGAATGCCAGTAGAAGAAGGACCAGCTCCACGGCGGATATTTATAGGTCGCCCTGAGGTACCATGTTCACCGGTCCAAGTTACCGTTCCAGGCGCAATACTTCTTGCCGCCTCACCCGCTTTTCGAAGAGCCTTTGCGGCATCCGCTGCTGCTTTCCTGGCTTCATGTTCAATCATGTCACGATCTGGAGCGATTTTCCTTTTACCGTTGATGATTTCATCGTGTTCTAATGCGCTGTGGACGCCGGATCGGGCGAAGATACCTTCCATTAGGCGGGCTTCGTCGGTGGTGGGCTTTTCTTCATCAGGGTCGCCACGGAATTTTTCGAGACTGTGGACGCCGGCTAGGTTAAGGACTTCGGTGTTTGGGTCTCCTTGGTTTTGGGGGTTGAGATTTGTGATGTCGTTTTGAGTGCCAGTGGCGGCACTTGAGGCACCGACAGCGAGATTGTCTTCTAACGCAGTAGGATCTGGCGTTTTATTGAATTGAACTTCGGTTCCTTTGAACATATTTCCCGTCTCGGTGACCTCCTCGTCGTTGCCACTAAGAGTGAAGAGATCATAAAGATCCTTCATTTGAAAGGTTTGTCGCTGTTTGGGGTCCTTAAGAATCTTGTTGGTCAGGAATTGCTTGAAAATTTGACGGTGATATATCTTCTCTTCAATGGTGCCTGCTGTCATCAAACGAAAGATAGTGACTTCCTTCTTTTGACCAAGACGCCAAGCACGTTCTCGAGCTTGGACATCGGTTGAAGGATTCCAATCTGGGTCAAAGATAATTACTCTATTTGCTCCTGTCAGATTGACACCAAGACCTCCCACCTTAGTAGTGAGAAGGAAGACGTGAAGATCAGGATCATTGTTGAACCGATCTACAAGCGTCTGTCTTTCTTTAATGGCGGTGCCACCATCCATTCGAAGATAATTGAAATTCCCATTTAGAGTTTTGATAAAATCTTCCAGAATATTGAGCATCAGAACACCCTGGCTGAAAAGAAGAGTTTTATGACCCATCTTCTTCCATAACTCTAGTAAGTTTTTCACCACTTGCATTTTCCCTGATTTCTTTGCACTTCCCCATTTATAGTCTAGCTTGCCTCTCAAGTGAGGATCTAATAAGTCTGGGTGATTACAAATTTTGCGCAAGATGTCAATGCCATACAAGGACTGCCGGCTCCCCTTAAGGATTGAATTCATTTCATCAGATGCTAGGAATGTTTCGTATGCTTCTCTTTGTGGGACGGTAAGCTTGCAGAATATAACCTGCTCGCTCTTCTTAGGCAAATCGGAAGCGACATCAACCTTAAGCCTCTGTAGTAGGTAGGGACTGATAGCCCCTTTTAGAGTTTCAGCGCATTTGGTAGCTGTTAGGACTTGCAAATTTGTAGCATTTGCGTATCCACCAAGCTTAATAGGCACTTCAAAATTTAGTCGAAAATTCACAAGTGTCCCAAGTCGCATAGGGAAGATGAAGTCAAAGAGTGACCATAACTCTGTGAGGTTATTCTGCATTGGAGTTCCCGAGAGAATAACGCGATTGGGTGTCCGCAGCTCCTTGCAGTGGATTGTAATTGCAGTATTTGGGTTTCGGATCTTGTGGCCTTCGTCGAGGACTGCATAGCCCCATTTGACAGGAATGAGAACGTCGGCATAAGTCTGAACGCCAGCGTAGGTTGTGACAAGAACATGGCCGTGTTTTACCACTCGATCCACGATCTTCTTGGCTGCCTTTGATGAGCGGGGTCTACCGTCAGCTCGGCCGCGCAATCGCTCCTCTTCATCCTCCTCCATCCTCCGTTCACTCGCAACATTTAGCATTCCACTCCCAGAACTGTGGAGGATAGAAACACGCATCGGCGGCCACCAACGATGAAATTCGTTGACCCATTGTTTGAGCACCGTGGCGGGGGCTACTACAATAACAGGCTGGGTAAGCTTCTTGCTGTAATGCAGACCGGCTAAGAAGGCAATAATCTGAATTGTCTTCCCTAAGCCCATTTCATCTCCGACAATGCCACCAACCTCTTGGTTATATAATTCTCCCAACCATTGGACGCCAGTCTTTTGATAGTCGAATAATGCAGGAAAAATATCTCCCGGAAGCCTCAAGCCATTATCAAACTCATGATCCGGGGCGTCTGGACAAGGTTTATACCATTCCTCAACATTGTTATCTTCCGGGACAGCGTCCTCGCTCAAATCGTTCTGATCTGTACGACGACGTCTAGCAGCGCTCCGTTTACTAACCCAGCTATTGAGACGTGCCTGATACATGGACTCAATACCATCATCAATGCCACTGAGATCAACATTCTCTTCTTCCCTGGCTTTTGATTTCGCCTTGGACTTCTTCTTGGATGACCGCGAGCTCTCTAACTCACTGCCACTATCTTCATCGTCTTCTGATATCTCAACGTCATCCTCGGAATGGTCCGGTTGAAAGTCATCTTCCTCTGAGGCCACCCGGGAAGCCCTTGATCCAGACGCCGAACCATTATCTAGCCTCCTCTTCTTTCGAGGACGCAAAGAGAATTCACTGTTGGAAGCGCTGGCTCCGTTGTCACTGGCGTTGGCAAATCCCGGGAGTCGTAGATTTTGATGGGACTGTGGTACAAGTACTTCGGTGACATCTTCTGCATCTAAGTCTTCTTCTGCATCCATCAGGGCATCCGTAAGTGCACCGCTTGACTGGACACCTTCTCTGCCTGGTATACGAGAGAAGGGGGTGATCTTTCCGGTTCGGATGAGGAAATCTCGCTGGCTTTCGTTGGGCATTCGCCTGTGGCCTGCAATGGCATCTGCAGCCCCATTTTCCATCCCATCATACTGATGTCTTACTTTCATACGACCTTCAATATCGGAAATATCTTTTCTCAGGCGTGTGATGTCATCATTAAGCTTTGTAATTTCACCCTGGCAGCGCGTTCGCATAGGAGGATTGTTTATTAGGGTGTCGAGCCGTCGTCTTTGCTTCCGTTTTTGACCTTCTAACTTGTCGATTTCGCTATTGATTTTCTCGATCCGCTTGTGGTCACGTTCGTCCTCCTGCTCAATCATCACCAAGTTTGCCTGGTTGGTAATATCCCTTTCAAGATCATCTTGGTCCCGCACATTCTCAGTCAATCCTTTCAAAGCACTCGCTTCATCTGTAGCAAGAGCGTCCAGCTCAGTTTCTGCACCATCCTCGAGAGCCTCGTCCGCCACAGCAGCAATGGCTTCTGCCGTAGTTCTAATACCTTCTTGATGTAGCCTTGCAGCTTGGCTCGTCTCGGGTGGCGGGCTGTCTTCAACCTTGATATACGTCTGAGTAGTCTTTGGGGACTCCATTTTGACGGAACTGTCGTATTCTTTTGCCCGCAGACGTTGCAATGGCTCAAGGCACGTTTACAGTAGGTGATGTGAGGACTGGAAATTCGTCGTCTTGACCTTCATTGAAAGGTGCGGCCGCGGGAATTGCAAGTGCTAGTCCAGCAGGCAAAGGTGAGCCACGAAGGAGGAATGACAGGATGGAGAGGGAACGGTTGAAGCACTGCGGCCTATCCGATGCCTTGTCTAGGTTGTCCAGGCTCTAGGTTGTCGAGGCTCGAGGTTGATCTGCCTAATTGTTGCAGCCTCTGGTCGTCATTTAGGTGAGCCTCGGGGCACGGCGACGTGCATCCCCTGCAATAGGAGAGCCAGCTGATTGGCCGGGATAGCCATCAACAACAAGAGATGTCCAGCCTTGCATCTTCACATCATTCACCACTTCTAAAAGCGACCGTCTTCAGCTGGAGGGGTTTAATCGTAATTTTATGCAAATGTCTCTGAGTGGCATGAGGTCTTAAACAGTGTCTAAGCTTGCGCATTTTCTCTCTCTGCCGATCAGACTCAACCTGTTACATGGGATACGGTGGAGGCCTCCTACCAGCTCCCTCCAGGAAGAGTACCAGTAAATTAGAACCAAGCGACATCTTGAAAGCGGCTAATAGTGATGAGTGGCGGATGTATCTGTCGAAGCTTCTCTGGCGAGCCAGTCGGTGGCCACGGGAGAAGGATCAAAAGGTATTACAAGTTAGTTCCCCTTGTGCCTCAAGAACCAATATTCCTGATTAGCATATGCTTCGGCTGACGTTGCACTGCCACAAGGGAACGTTGATATTACTTGGAGTTGAACTCTTTCGAGTTCAAGCTCACCGCACACCGTACAGTTCCCACAAAACAGGTTCCTGGTGAGGAGTGAAACCTGGTGATTGCCCGCTCGGAACGAGCACGAATGATAATGACTCAAAATATCATGACCGGCGGGTGAGTATTGGGGCTGGCTAATTGTTTGATTTGATGCCGAAAAGTATTTTCCTACGCCTCGTGTACGGAGTAAGCTTCGGGTGGCTTGCTTGACGTTGCTTGACCTCATAACATGTCAGACATCCTGACATGCGCAGTCATGCCGTTGGGAGATCGAGGGCCATGTGCTGTGATTACGGCGCCCATACAATCATACAATGTGAATTAGTTGAAGCTCAATACAGTACTTACGAACGCTAGGCGATCTCGACCTTATAAAATTTTCTCCTCGTCTACAGAAATCATTATTTTTCCATGACGCGGAGCTAGGATCGCTATGTGACTGCGAGCGAGAATGCTCTGATCATGTTCCAGTCCCCCACTCCAGCCTCAAGAGTACCCCTCCTCGACACTACCGTAGCATTGCCTCACTGGGGAGAGGTCCAGAATAGAGGCCCCTGTTCTCCTGAAAGCTGTACCTAGCAGGACCGATGGGGACGAGTTTGGGGTCTCAAGCGAGGCAAGCGACAGCATTGTATTGAGAGGGCGCAGGAGGTTGGCGGGCTGCTGCATAGAGAGAGGGCGCTTCTCATGCTGGCAATCAGTCCTCGAACTCTGGGGCCTTGCGCGTGCGGCTGCTGCTCTCTGGTAGCGGGTTGGAATGGTATCGGAAGTAGCTCAACACCTGGGCAACAGTGCAAGAGGACGACTTCTAGCGCCCTTCAAAGCCCCCAAGGGCAATACGTGAGCTGGCACTACGTCTTTCGGCTTCGTTGACGCGTAACGCCCAAGTCGACTGGCTGTCCTACTGCTTGCTATTATGATACATAGCTCCAGGCCAGTCGCAGTCCTGGTCCCGGTCCACTCTCTCCACCGTTTTGCCTTGCCTTCCCTCTCCTCGTGATGATGCCAAGCAGAGACAGCCCTCCCTGCCGCCGCCCATGAGCAATCCAGCCTAACGAGCAACCTCAGCAGTACCTAGTGCTGCACCATACCTGAGCAACCCCCAATTCACCCCCCCTCTCCCGAGCCTCGTCGATATACCACAACTCGCTCCCATTCCTGCTCTCGAAATATTCTCCCCCCTTCGAACAGCTTGTGTTTCCCGCTGATTTGTTGCTTTGTCCCGCCGGCCAGCCTCCGCCCCCCTCCCCCCCCGCGCTGATTCGAAGTCGGTTGTCGACGCTGCCGCTAGACACCGTTGGCGGTCCTCCATCATCCACGCCTGAGGAAATCCTCCCTCTCAATTTCAACCCACACTCGCTGTGTCGCCATGCATCGTTGATACCCGACAGAACACCAAGGGCTGACTCTGCCTCCGCTGAAGGGTCTTCTGTTTTCGTGCGACGCGTCCTATAGCCACTGGAGCTCCGGATCCTGTTCGCTGCTGGTGCGACGCTTTCGTGCCCTGCTTGGCTGGAGCTGTGCAAACGGCCGTCGCCTGCTCAAGCTCCTCCTCGAGTTTCCAAAAACACCCCCCTTCCGTCTGATTCACTATGGATCAATGGCAGCAGTCCTACACTGACTCCGCGGGGTCGTCAAGAAGGTACAACGGCAATCCCCCACCAAGCCAGACTCAAATGGCGCGAGATTACAGTAACTCTCAAGCGCAGCCTCCAGCAAGATTCACATATGAGCAATATCAGGGTGGGATGCCTGCGCATTCACATTCATTAGCAGCCTCTCCTACCGCGACTCCTCAAATGAGAGATGGAAACGGCGACGTTGCCATGCAAGACGCCGGAGATCCTTATTCTGGAATGAAGTATCCCATGCGACCACATCATCAGCAGCATCTCTCCAGCAATGGCCGTGTGGTCCCTCATCTGCCAGCACAAGAAGCATCTGCAACTCAGCGATACTCCCCAATGGAGACGTTGTCACCCAGTTCGCCATATGGCGCAACACAGCAAGGCCAGGGCCAGTATGCGGCTCGACAATCACCTACTCGGCCAGGCGCCTATACGTCACCAAACTCATACTACTCGACTCGGCAGCAGGCGCAACAGCTTCCTGCTATTACCCCCTACGCCTCAAATAGCGAGGCTTATCCTTCGTCTGCCACTACTCAGCTAAATGCTGTCTTTGGAAATGACCCCAAATCTCCTCGCCGGCCGGTTCCGCAGTCCATACAAGGTCCTCCGGGCAGAGGACCCGTTCCAGAGTTCACCAAGATAAGGACGATGGGGGATTTACACCCAAAAGTCAATGCGCAGCCAGCCTTTCGAAGAGCTAATCCAGAGGGTGGATTTATAAGTGTAAGTGGACGTGATATATGCCAGTTCACATTGCTAATAGTGATGTAGCCGCTACAAGCCCTCACGAGCCATTTACCCTCGACATATCGAATTTGCAATCCGAGCTTCAAATACGAGTCCTCCCGCAACCCCCGTCGAGTACTGACGAAACCAAGCAAGGGCGTGAAGAATGATGGGTTTGATAACGAAGATAGTGATTATATTCTCTATGTGAATGATATTCTTGGGTCAGAGGAGACCGGCCATAAGTATGTCTTAAGTTTGAAAGATTTATGATTTTGACAGAACTGGATACTGATACCCTGTTTAGGAATAGATATCTTATTCTTGATGTCTTGGGTCAAGGGACTTTTGGTCAGGTTGTCAAGTGCCAGAATCTAAAGACCCAGGAAGTTGTCGCAGTAAAAGTCATCAAGAATCGGACGGCATACTTCAACCAAAGTATGATGGAAGTTTCTGTTCTTGATCTGGTAGGGCTCTCCAACACCGGTATTTGTGTCCTAAATTTCTAATAAGCCTTCTACAGCTCAACACGAAGCTCGATAAAAACGACGACCACCATCTTCTGAGATTAAAGGACACATTCATCCATAGGCAGCATCTTTGCCTTGTTTTTGAACTTCTGAGTGTCAATTTGTATGAATTGATCAAACAGAACCAGTTCCGTGGGCTAAGCACAACTTTGGTGCGAGTATTTGCTCAACAGCTCCTCAACGGACTCAGCCTATTGAATAAAGCACGGCTTATCCACTGCGACTTGAAGCCCGAAAATATTTTGCTGAAGAATCTCGAAAGCCCGATCATCAAAATTATCGATTTCGGTTCGGCATGTGACGAACGACAGACTGTCTATACTTACATTCAGTCTAGATTTTACCGCTCACCCGAAGTCTTGCTAGGCTTGCCATACTCCTCGGCCATTGATATGTGGTCACTCGGATGTATTGTGGTCGAGCTGTTCTTAGGCCTTCCACTTTTTCCAGGCTCTTCGGAGTATAACCAAGTGTCACGTATAGTGGAGATGCTCGGCAACCCCCCAAATTGGATGCTAGAGATGGGGAAGCAATCAGGGGAATTTTTCGAGAAGAGACATGATGTGGATGATTATGGGAGAAAGACATACCACTTAAAGACTATGGAGCAATACTCGAGGGAGCATGGAACGAAGGAGCAGCCCAGCAAGAAGTATTTCCAGGCAACAACCCTTCCTGAGATCATTCGGTCCTACCCCATGCCAAGGAAGAACATGAAACAGAGTGAAATTGATCGAGGTTAGTTCAAGAAACCTTCGATAGATACATTCCATGACTAAACATCTCACAGAAATGAATAACCGGATTGCTTTTATGGATTTTGTTCGTGGATTACTCAACATAAATCCTCTGGAAAGGTGGTCCCCCCAGCAGGCTAAGCTACATCCATTTATCACACAGCAAAAGTTCACCGGGCCTTTTGTACCACCTATGAACCTCAAGTCCAGCGCCAGCAATCGTTCTCCTGCACCAGGCACACTTGAGCAACAAAAAGCAGAAAATGCTAGTAAAGCAAGAGCACAAGCTGCTCAAGCTCAGGCGCAGCAAGCTCAACTGCATTCAGCTGCCGCTCAGTCGCCATACTCCGGTCTCCCAGTCAGCCAATATTCACAAGCCACGCAACCACAAGCTCCTCCGATATACTCAAACACAAATATGTACTCGCCAAATACATCTCACCAAGTGGCGCCGCCACCATATCCCGCGCAACAGCAGCAATCTGGCCCCTATAATCATATGGGTATGATGGGTCAGCAACCTCAAACCCAGATGCCGCCTACTCAATACGGTCCTGGCCCTCCACAAGTACAGCAAAGTCTGTATGCACAGGCAACAATGCGGTCCGGACGGCAAAGAGCATCCACCATGGAAGTGCAACAAGGCGGAATCCCAGTAGCCATTCAACGGGTTGCAAGCCATCTTGACCCGAGTCAGCCTATTCGTCTCCAACCAAGTCCAGCATATTATCCGCCACCTCCCGATGGAGCTCCCGATGGAAACCCAGGAAGCGCCCGAAGGAGAGGGAGTAGAGCCACACAAGGTGTGCAGACGGGACAGAGAAGCAACCGAGACTTCATTAGGAATTTGGAAGATCGGACCTTGGAAGAAGGATTCATGGGGCAAAGTCAATGGCATTGAGGAGCCTCAACTCTTTAATTTCGAAGTGTCAAAGACCAGGCATTACGATAGCAGGCAAATTTCTCCCCAGTCACGCCAAGCTGTTAATCTCACAGTTGAAATTCACGCATCTAGACATTGTTCTGCACAGGATTGCGTGGCGGCACAATTTGGCTTATTAGGGGTGTGACATGGCTCCGAGTCTGTCTCTTGCAGGAGGAAAATTTAACATTTATGATACCCCGTGCAGAGGGTGGTAAAATCACTACCCACCGTGTTTCTCTGGTGTGTGGATTGCATGAAGGAGGGGAGGAAGATTTTTCTTACAGTTGTCTGGGTATGTGGGAGGAATTGGCCTGATACGGTCAAGTATGAAGGGTAGTTATTGGCTGGGTGTATGCTCATGGGTTTTTTAAGAGAGTGAAATTCCAACTGGCTTGAGCTACAAATGGCAAATGGCAGATAAGATGGTGGATAGGTTACTGGTTTTGGAGCTGGAGTTTACACAACATTACCTTTTCATGTAATTAAGATGCATTGCATGGAGAATTGAAAGAAAGAAAACTCGACTGAATTCATGAGAAGAGATACTTGGGAGCCTGTAACTATATTTGTCTGAATGAATACGATTCTATCATGTCAATTTTTAATTTGGTTTGGAACTGCTTGTTGGAGAGGTTGAATTGTAAGGCAAGCAAGACCTGAGTTTCTCTTTAAGTTTGTAGGGTTTGGTTTCGGTTTGGTATACATTTTATTTTAACTGGGTATTATCTCCGCTCGGGTATCTATTAATACAAGAGATGTCGTGCTACCTACTAAGCCAGCTATAAACTTAAGGAAGGAAAACAAAATGTTACTTGCATGCAGTTCTTGATATGTGCATCAGGCGGTGGAGCCAACTCTCACCTTACCTACCTTAAGATTCCGAAATCATGGCTTTCGAGATCGACATTCTCTGAGCTATCTTAAAACTGATAATACCGTCACTCTCAAAGTATCGGGTTGGGTCAAAATGAGAGATATTACGCTCATCTGTAGTTGCGAGATCTGTCGTTTCCGCTGCCACCTCGATCCCTGTTGTAACCATTTCCATTTCCGTTTCCGCGACCTCGTCCATTGAGAAGGCTATCACTGTACAGTCCCTTATCATGCTCATCGGTGTCCATCTTATCTTCGAACCCATAAGAGCCATCTACGACTTCATCTCTGTTGTAATTTGTATGTTGGTCACGATCTCGACTACGGTCCCGGGATGTGTATCTATCGGATCCTCCGTAGCGACTGCTTTGAGAGCGATCGTTTCCCGCATCTGCTCTTGGTCCTATCGGTGTAACCGAACGAGGAGCGGATGGGAGTGGGATTGGAGTAAAGCTTTTTGTTGTATAGTTTACAGGACCGGCTTTGTGATATACGTCGAGGGTATTGCCATCAGCCTGGGATGTATTAGTATATATCCCAAATATTGCAAAAATTCTTTCATCATACATTTGCACCATGGAATGTCTCGACAACGTTGTCAGCTCCCTCCTTCGTCTCAAAAACAATTTCCGCAATAACTCTAGGTCGTTCGGTGATTATGCGACAACTTAGAACCACTCCTCCTACTGGTGTCATGGCGCTCTCAATATCGGCAGCTGTCGTTCCCATGGCCATGTTCTTCATCATTACAGCGTATGGACCAGCGAGTCCCCGAATTGATATCGACGGGGTCGGCTTGGAGGCACCGACAATGTTGTAAGGGCTATTGAGGGCGGGTGACGAAGCCGAGTTTTTGAGCGCATGTTGCAATCTTTCGTTTCTCTGGTTACGCAATGCCTTTGGACCTCGCGGAGGCAGTCTAGACGTTTGGCCCACGGAAGGATTATTCAGAGAGTGCAGATCATGAGTCCATTCTTGGTTGACATTGCCTGGTGTTGCTTGAATTTGAGCTCTGCCTCTTGTGGATGCAGTCGAGGCGCTCCGCTATGCTTCATTAGATGTATGAAGATTCTTCTGCGATTATCTCTCCATACCTTAGAGATACCTGCGGTGCCGATTCTGCTCGCAAGAGATGGGACTCCAGCGGCTGCAGGTGCCTTCCGTGTATTATGCCCAGCCCCTGGCGCGCTTGATCTCCTATTCTTGCTGAATATCTCCTCGGCGATGTTGGCATTCTTGCGACGTTTGCGATCTATAATAGAACAATGATTAAACAGGTCCCGCAGCTCTATGCTCATGTCGGTTTCTCACCTTCATTGACCATGTCGTTGAGACTCATCGCGGCTGGCTTACTGGGCGCCATGTTTGGCTGCAATTGTTGGCTCGGAGGGAGAGATTGCCTTTTGTGGTGTCGCCTTAGATGAGTCTAGAATATGCGAGAGGTATTCCTCAGTGCTGAATAGTACTGGGTTGATAGATATGAACGTGGGAATCTAGAGTGTATATCTCTAACGCGCCCCGAACGAACGCGAATTTCTGGAGTTGGGAGCTGCGGCGGCCGCTAGGGTGATATTTCCCGTGCATGGGTAGGGGCGAATCACCCCCCTTTTCTTTAACGAGGAAGGGACGAAGGGTGCTCGCTTGGGTAGAAACAGCTTCTTGTCAACGAAGCCTTCTTTACTTTCTACTCATGCCACACCATTTCCTTTTTCCAATCGTTCAATTTTGGGTATAGGTGAACTTTCAAGAGGAATTCCATCCTAACAGAATTATTCTGACGATCAAATTTCCTCGTGCGCTTGCCGAAAGCTTTGTGGCAGAGATTAGCTAACGAGAGATTTTCAAGAACAAAGAATCGTCATGGGTTCCCCAGCATCCCCTACCAAATCGCACGCATCGAATGACCTGGAATCTCCAGCGCGGCCTCGATTAAGACGAACATATAGCCGTGCGTCCGTCTTCACCGCTTCAACGGCTGCCAATGAGGGACCATCCAGCAGTCCTTCTAAGAAGCTGTCCAGGTTGTTCGAGGTCATACGTCTGAAATCGAGCAACGATGACAAGGAGCAAGTAACCCACGACTATAGTCCTAAAACCTGGGGACGGAATGTTATGAAATCATTACACTCGATCCGCTCACGAGGTTCTAATGATGATGAAAATCAGGCCAAAAGCAATATAAGATCAAGAACAATTTCTCCTCTGAAGAGTCGTGCTGGTAATGTCAATGCAACGTCTCCATCTCCTAAGCGCCGCAAGAGTGTCGGTGATCTCTTCGCAAATCTACGAGGAACAATCAGCAAAACTTCATTCTCGAAGCAAGAAGGCATTCAGCAGCAAGAAAATTTTAGCGAAGGTTTGCATAAGGTCGACATTTCCAAGGCACCAGGTATCGCCGTCGCAAAGAGACTAAGCAAGTAAGCAACTTTCTAACGCAACGTCCTCCAATCAAGTGTCCTTTCCTAAGTATCATGTCTCCAAGTTTTCTTCATCGAGATTTAAGACAACCTTTCACGGATTGGAAGTTTTGACACTCTAATTGTGCCAATGCTGACCTCACCAGCATTTTTACCAAGCCGAAACCAGCCAATGAGCCAGCAGTTGTGAATGATAATCCTGAAGATGCTCAACTTTCACCAACCTCTACCGTAGTTGACGTTCGGGAAGTAAATGTCAGGCCCAAAACGCCGGACTCATATCTTGAACAGCTCATAGAATCGCATTATGATTTCGAACTCGCCGAAAAGCTTCAAGAGCTCCCATCGCCAATCATCGAAAAAATTTCAGCCAGCGTGTTTTATAAGCCCCAAGGACAATTTATCAGAAGTCCTCATCGAGATCTTGCCACTGTGATAGAATGCCGAGAGGTTGACCCTTATTTCGAGGAAGAACCGCAGGGGTGGATGCCTGATGATTTCCAAACCAACGAGAGCCCAAAGATTACACATACAAAGGAGGCTCTTCTATGGCACATCAACTCACAGGAACTACACCCATCTATGGAAGGGATTGATCCGTTTTCCGAAGACGAATGGAAGTCTCTTTGGGAAGCAGCCGCTAAGAACCACAGCCAAGCTCAACCAGTTCAGGTTGAAAATCACCATACGATTTTCAAGGAGGCGAAGGGTGCTATTCTTGAAAACGAGTGGAATTCTCCCTCACCTATATGGGCACCTTACCATACCTTCCATGGAAAGGGGAAAGAGAAGGAAATCCTTCCCTGCCTTGAAGAGGCAACTGGGAAACCCGTCTTGAGTCTCGTTGACCTCGATCCCAAATTTCTTCAGAGGCTCAAGGAGAGAAACGAAAGATATGCTACTCTTGATGCGATTCCTGAGAAAGGGGAGCGCAGTAAACCTGGATGTGTTGAGGGTAGAATTGCAGAAGGAATCCAGTTGACTGTAGCAAGAATGACGGAAAATTTCCATCCAGAAAAGGTAACTGCATCAGGCTCGGCACTCCCTACGCTTAACCAAAATTATCTGGTCAAGAGGGGAGATGGGCGTTCTAGCCAGAGCTCAGGTAGAAGTTCAACTCCCCCCACGTCAGATAGTGAAAGTGAGGATGAGAGAGGCCCAAGGTATTCTTTTAAGAAAGACTTAAGGGATGTAATAGACTCGATCATGCGTGGCTACGACAAGATACAAGAGGTAAGACACCTCTTAAACATAATCCCGAAAATGTGTGCATAAGCTAATAGCTATAGACAAAGAGAAGTCGATTCTTGAAAGATATTCCCTCGGAGTCGGATATTTGGGAAGATTACACGTTCTCTAACAAGTTTCTCGAAAAATCGTCAGCTTTAAGAGCACCCATCGAGTCAGACGTGTCTCCTGAGCAAGGGGATGCAATTGTTGTTCGACAACCAGAGCTTCTTGATAGTAAGGGCGAAGTCCCGGAGATCGGGGAGCAGGGCAGTATCTTCAATGATGAGATATTTTTCAAGGATGAGGTTGGCAGCAGCTATTGGGGCTCGGATTATAGCGGCTCTGAGGGTGATCCAGATCTTCTATCCGTTCAAAAGATATTGCAAGGTGAAGCGGCTATCCACGACGTATGCACACCACACTTGATACGGCTAGGCGAATGCCGAGCTAAAAGCCCCAAGAGATACTTTAGCAGTAATGGTAATGGCGAAGGAAGTAGTAGCTCTCAGACAATGGAGCTAGGTGGGTTATATGTCGAATCGCCTACAACAGACATACTAGCTGAGCCATTGAACGCATGTGTTGACTATGATATCAAACACGAATTCCATGGATTTCTAGGAAAAGGGAAAGAAGTCGACAGATCATATCTCCTTCAAGTTCAACCACGCGACCTCACTTGCCCTCCGGCTGAAGAGCTGAAGATTGCTTCAAATTCCGGAAAGTCCGCACTTCCTAAGGTCACTGTCCAACCACCCACACCTTTAAAGTTAGTTGAGAAGAACATGGAGGACTTAAGCTTTGAAACCAGCGATTTCATGCGAGAGTTCTTGAAATCTACAAATTGGCGTCCGTCAGCTTCTCGTCTCTTTGTCCCAGCCATGTCTGATGAGACTGATTCCATTGGTTTCACTAGACCTACTCCATGGAATAGCGAGACTGAAGCAGTTTCTGTTGTTTCAGAGGATCAGATAAATGACATTAATAATGAGAGTTTGACGCTTTCGAGGGTATCTTCCCAGGGAAGTGATATTGTGGCGAGTGGTGATTTTGAGGAGGAGGGGGAGGAGGAGGAGGAGAAGGAGGAGAAGGAGGAGAAGGAGGAGGTTGGTGGCGAGTTGCTTGATGGACAGCCTGCTTGGTATAATTTTTTGTGAGAGCCGAGTGTGTGCGATGAATCTTTATGGTTAGTGAAAGGGGAAAGGACTAGTTGTGACTATGGTTATGATAATGTTAATGTTGGCATGGAAGGGTGAAGTTTGAAGGGTATCATTGCAGAAAAGTATTGTTCTATGGTGGTGTTAAATTGGGAGTATGCCAAGTAGAATTATCGGAGTAAGTTTTAGATTCGTGCAAGGCATTAGACTTGTCTGTCGTTTGGAAGAGATGAATGGATTATCACAATTAATCTCTCCTTCTTTCTCACAAGCATACGTAACGAGTCGTAAATGGGCGATTCTTGGATGCCATTATTAAATAATGCTCATTTTAAGAGGGGAAATGGCATTCAGAAAATTTATTTACAGTAAGAAGTAGGTTCTGGGTGGATGTTCATTTGTTCATATTCTACTTAAACAGTGTATGCCTCCTTTGAATCTTCATCATACACAGCCCTCACCAAGAGACCTTAGTGGTCATTATACGGTGTCATGGCGAGGTCTATTACTCTCGTTACGGAACAGCCTCGTTCCGCACAATTGATATACAAGGTTGGAAATGTCTTTCGTGACGCTGCATTATTATCCTTGACAAGGGATAGTATTGCTTGAATCTCTCCCCCGCTGTGCCGAGCTGCCCTTGTACCATCTCTGGACCATCCAATATAAACCTTGGGCATTATCCTACGAGATATTTTTCCCATGAAATGCCTTAAAAATTTTCTAATAGCCTTGATAGCCTAGTCACCGGCTCAGGCCCTTTATTATCCTCTTGCTTTTGAACACGAGGCTCCTCTCTTTGTGCCCAAGGAACAAAGTCGGGATTCTCAAGCGGCGGCGGCGGCGTCTTAGACGCCATTTTAAACTTCAATTTCGTACGCCTGGTGACGAAAGAGTTCAATTTAGCTCGCTCTTTGGTAAGATCCAGATACCACTCTCTCGGAACCAGAGCTTGATTCATTAGAACATCATAGGCACCAATCATTTGTTGTATTAATTTCATTGCTAAATCGACATATTCCTCTCGTTCGTTACGATCTCTTTGTAGTATAGCTGGGTCTTTGAATGAAAGAATGGCTTTGATGTTTAAAAGATCAGGTCCAAGACGTTTAAGGGCGAGAAGGATCTGTTGACCTTTGCCGGTTCGGGAGAGTTGGCGGCTGCCGTCTTTGCGTGATGGCACCTCGGAGTATATAGGAGAAGTCAAGGCGCAGGCCAGATAATTCTCTAAGGTTTTGATATCTGGCTCTTTGAGCGCCTCGGTCATGATATCGAGAACTTTTCCCGCATTAGCGAATGAGTTGCGGTTTTGTTTATCTCGCGCACAGGTAGCCATTGCAATGCGGAATGTCTTGATAGTGATGTCCTGCATTGGCATAACGCGGAGTATATCAACTGTATCAGCGCTTGCTCTGTGTTGCCGAAGGATTCGTAGATACCAATGGAAATTGTTGGCATCTGGTTTGACTCTGATTTCTTGCGTGAAGATTTTCCAGTATTTTTTGGCAGGGCCTTTCACGTCCAGTGACATGAGAGCCTCTAAGATGAGAGACAAGGAATTCTGGCCCGGTTTTGCATATATCCCAAGGGCCCCTATTTTGTCGCCTGGGTTTCCTAGAGCTCCAGATTCGACTTGTTCGGGTAAATTTTCAAGTTCGCCATCTTCGGCATCTTCATCAAGTCTCGGAAGCCTCAAAGAGTTATTTAGTATGGGAGCCGAAGGGCTAAAAGCTCTTCCTTGGTTTGAAGGTTCCATCTCCCAGCGCGTTTTGGTGCCTATTCGTGCCAATTGACGGGGAATATTGAATGTCTGTGCAATGAGAGACAAAACATCATCCCAATCAATGGCATCTCCAATTAGTAAAAGCCGGCCCATCGCACATACCAACTCTTCATCGATATGTAAGAGGCCTTGTCGCCAGCGCTTGATGACATCTTCCCATGTCCTTCGACCTAAGATAATAGCACCTTGTACTTTCTCTTTTCGGGCGCGTTCTTCTAAACCCGAAGTGTCGGTAACAGCATCCATATGGATTGCATTGAGAATTGTGGTGAATGTGAGATTGTTCGGGGCTGTTGGACCTTTGCCTTGTGACATCTGTGCCATCATTGCCAAGAGTGCGTCTATGTTCCCAGCTTTTGCACACATCTTTATAACTGCATTCATGTGGATAACATTTGGCTTCACGCGCGAAGTTTCTGACTGCATAGACTGATAGATAACCATGACCTTTTCAAGTGCTGCTTTAGTATCTGGGTGCTCCGCGCAACCTCGGAAGAGGATTGTATAGGTATGCCCATCTGGAAATTGTCGGCGTCTTTTCATCTGCATATTATCTTAGCAATGATTTATGACATGGGGATCAAATTGTATTTACATCGTTATATGTCTTAATAGCAGCGTTCATCCTCCGCTTGCTCAATTGCCAGTCGATTAAGTGATTCCAACTCACGATACACTCGATCTTGTTACTGGCAGTGTGGACTAGCTTTTCGGCGAGCTGGAAATTATCGTTTTGTAATGTCTGACGTACGAACTTTGCAAGCTTGAGGGGGTCCTTGAGATATTCGAGGTGCATAGTAATCTCTCGGTCTGTGGGATCAGTTCTTTTGTATGTATTTGCAGGTCTCTGGCCCCGTTGATCTAGCCATCTCTGGTGCTCACTGGGCTCTCTGTGCGTTAATTCGAGGTAGTCTCTAGGGACATTAGTGATAAATTGGTCCTGCGATCGTGGCGGGCCTCTGGAGGTCGTGACATGGCGTCGCGAAAAGGGTTGACGCTTGCTAAAAGTCGATGTGAGGGTTATCCGAGAAGTTGAAGAGAGAGTCGCAGAGTCCCCAATGAGAGCCTGTAGGCAATGCCTCATGCAGCCATGGCAGGTCAGCATTGGCATAGAGGGCGAACCTGCGAAGCGGTGCGGATCAATGCTATGTAGGTATACCGACAAGAGTGAAGATGCTGTGCCAATGGCCGCTGGTGGATCTCGAGCGTGAGGGCAATGGAGGGGCTTGGCATAAAAATATTAAGTTTACCATATCGCAGCCCGAAATCTCAGGCCATATTTGCTCAATTGCACTTTACAGGGATCGCGCATCAACGCGACACGCGAATTTGACCGACGCGTCGCCTCCTGGATGCAAAGTGGCAAACCCCAACTGACTCTCAACTACTCAACCTCCAGCCCACTTGGACAATCAATCACCCCCAGAATACTCACGCTGCAACATCTGGTACGGGAAATGTGGTAATTCGGGTCAACAACATCAGTCCAGCTACCTTCACTCCTCCCCAAAAATGTCCAAAGCCACAAATGCTCGAGCGAAATTCGCTGAGCTTCGTGCTCTACGAGAATCAGGGAAAAAGCGCCTGGAAACTTACGAGATTGAACAAGAAGAGGACGTTTACGAAGAAGTCGACGAAGAGGGATACAAGAAGGTTGTGCGGGAACGCCTCAACCAGGACGACTTCGTGATAGATGATAATGGCGAAGGATATGCAGACGACGGAAGAGAGGAATGGGACCGGCAACCTGAATACGGCTCAGAAAGTGAAGAAGGGCGGCCGATGAAGGGGAAAGCCGGTAGAATTGGTCAGTTATCTGTCATTTTGACTGCCACCTGCTCGACTTCTGACATGGTGCAGCAAAACGAAAACGTGAGGAAGACAAAGCAAAGAAGGATAGCATTGAGAAGGGCATCAGCAATTACTTCACAAAGGGCTCTGCAATTGCCCAACCTAAAGCAAAAGTATGCAATCCAATCACTCATACAACAATAACCACTTATAATTTCAATAGCCCGTGAATACCCAGGCCGATAGTGACTTCATGGCAGACCTCCTTGTCGAGGTTGATACCAATATACCACGCCCAACCACGCAACCATCAAGGTCGCGGAAACTACAAGACAGACGTAGAAATCGGGCGTTGTCTCCCTCGGTCGACGATATTCAGCGACATTCGACTAAAAAGGCAAAGCTCTCTAATAATCGGGCGACCGCACTTCCATCAATGGAACAAGACTTCCCAGATGATGATGGTTTTATGGATCTTATAGATAATGGAGATCTGCCAATGGATGATGTTCAGCCATCTTCGCCAGTTGCAAGAGCCATGGAGCGCAAGTCCCATGTTGCTGTTAAAGAAGAAGAGGAAGAGGAAGACATGTTTGAGGTCGCTCAGGCGGACGGAATCGCCATAGCTAGTGTGAATATGTCTGGCACTCGCCCTCCTCCGAAGATTAAGAAATCAGGAGTGGCTCCACCAGATTCATCTCCGACCCGAGCTCCCACCTCACAAGTCGATTCATCGGCCTGGACTAATGTCACTGATCGACTGAATGTGGTAAATAGCAGTCAGGCATCTGAAACCATGTCTTTTGGTAAACTTGATCTCAACGATGCTATTGAAGATGATGGCACTCTGCGCATGTTCTGGACCGATTACACAGAGGTTCACGGAAGCCTGTGCCTTTTTGGAAAGGTCCAGAACAAAAAGAATGGCTCCTATGTCAGCTGTTTCTTAAAAGTTGACAACATTTTGCGCAAGCTATTCTTCTTACCACGGGAGTATCGCCAAAAGGATGGCCGTGACACCTCTGAAGAGGTTGAAATGAAGGACGTATATGAAGAAGTTGACGAATTAATGACAAAGCTTCGTGTCGGCATGCACAAAATCAAACCTTGCACCAGAAAGTATGCTTTCGAGCTTCCAGATGTTCCCAAGGAAGGCAAATACCTTAAGCTCTTTTATCCGTATTCTAGTGAGTAGATATATCCATGCTATCCTAATCCTTTGTGCTAATCTTATTCAGAACCTCAGCTTCAGCCAGATCATCAAACTGGATCGACCTATGCACATGTTTTTGGCACAAATACCCCTCTGTTTGAACAGTTCGTCCTATGGAAGAATATTATGGGTCCGTGCTGGCTCACCATCGAGGCCACAGATTTCGAAGTCCTAAATAATTCCTCTTATTGTAAATTGGAGCTTCAAGTCTCGGATCCTGCTTCCATTTCCGCCATCAGCGACAGTGATGGCATTGAAGCACCGCCACTGACAGTCATGAGCATCGCTCTGAGAACTACATTGAATGTGAAAGAGAACAAACAAGAAATTCTAGCAATCAGTGCACGAGTGTATCGAAATATCTCTCTGACCGACACAACACCTGCTGAGAAGCTGCTTTCCGAACCTTTCACCATCATTCGTCCTGTTGGAGCTGCTTTCCCAATTGGTTTTGAGATAGAAGTAAAGAAAAAGTCCAAAGGAATGGTCAAGCTTGTAAAACAAGAACAAGAGCTCTTAAGTTTTTTCCTTGCTCATCTCAACCTTGTGGATCCTGACGTTCTGGTGGGCCACCAACTCGAAGGTGTTGACTTCAGCATTCTTCTGAGCCGACTTCAAGCCAAGAGAACACCACAATGGTCACGAATAGGGCGGATGCGGCGCACCGATTGGCCCAGCTCGATGGGTAAAATGGGGGGCAATTTCTTCGCCGAGCGCTCTTTATTATCGGGTCGACTACTATGCGACTTGGCAAACGATGCCGGAAAGTCTATGATGACAAAGTGTAACTCTTGGAGTCTGACGGAAATGTGTAGCATCTACCTATCTGGAACGAATCGACGTGATATCGATAATGAGACGGCATTGAAAACTTGGGCAACGACGAAAGATGGACTAGTAGATTATGTTAGCCACTGCGAAGCTGACACATTTTTTATTGCCGCTTTGGCCCTGAAGGTGCAAATGCTTCCGTTGACGAAAGTGTTGACGAATCTCGCGGGAAACTCATGGGCTCGGACACTCGCGGGCACACGTGCAGAACGAAACGAATACATTTTGCTCCACGAGTTTAACCGCAACAAGTATATATGCCCTGACAAGGCCGTTTTCAAAGGGAGACAGCAAATTGAAGAACTCAACCCCGATGAAGAAGCTGGTGACACGAAGAAAAAGGACAAGTACAAGGGTGGTCTAGTCTTCGAACCTGAAAAGGGACTTTATGACAAATTTGTCTTGGTCATGGACTTCAATTCTCTATACCCCAGTATAATCCAGGAGTTCAACATATGTTTCACAACCGTAGACCGTTTTCACTTGGTAAGTAATTCGTTTCCTCATACAGGAACAGTTCTAACAATATTAAAGTCAAATGACGAGGATCACGTACCTGAAGTCCCTGTAGAGCAAGAACTCGGAATCCTCCCCAAGCTTATTGCTACGCTAGTTAGCCGGAGGCGGCAAGTGAAAAGCTTGATGAAGGGTAAAGGTACTACCGCTGAACAGCTTGCAACATGGGATATCAAACAACTTGCACTCAAGCTGACGGCTAATTCCATGTATGGCTGTCTTGGATATACTAAGTCTAGATTTTATGCTAGACCGCTCGCCGTACTCACAACATACAAAGGTCGTGAAATTCTACGAAGCACGAAGGAGCTAGCTGAAACCAACTCTCTCCAGGTTATTTATGGTGACACTGATTCAGTCATGATCAATGCTAATGTTGATAATGTTGATGATGCACTTAAAGTCGGAAACGAGTTTAAGAAAGCTGTGAATGACCGATACAAACTACTAGAAATTGATATTGACAACGTCTTCAGGCGAATCCTTCTACAGGCCAAAAAGAAATATGCTGCTATCAATCTAGTTGAGCTCGACGGAAAGTACATTGAAAAGATGGAAGTCAAAGGCCTAGACATGAAGCGTAGAGAGTACTGCAACCTTTCCAAAGACGTTTCCTCGAAGCTCCTTAACGAGATTCTGTCTGGGGATGACTCTGAGACCGTCATTGCTCACATACACGAATACCTGCAGGATATTTCGACGCAAATGCGGGAAGGCAAGGTCCCAATTCAAAAATACACCATCTACACGAAGCTTGGAAAGGCACCGCAGGAGTATCCAAATGCCGACAGCATGCCGCAGGTCCAGGTGGCACTTCGCGAGCTTTCTCGGGGCAAGAATGTACGTAGGGATGATGTTATTGCCTACATCGTAACCGGCGATGGGAAGTCTACCTCTGAAGGACCGGCCAAACGATCATATACACCTCAAGATGTCTCAAAGGCCAATTCTGGCTTATCTCCTGATGTTGAATGGTACTTATACAAGCAAATATTCCCTCCTGTTGAGCGTCTGTGTGCAAATATCTCAGGCACGGATACTGTCCACCTAGCAGATTGTCTCGGGCTTGATGTTCGCAAGTACAGCATTGGGAACAACCACTCAAATACCAACGACTCCGAGATCCATCCCCTCGAGAGTCAAATCGATGATGAAGTGCGCTTTAAGGATTCATACCGACTCACTCTTCGGTGCCGAGCCTGTAACGCAACCTTTGGTTTTGAGGGGTTAAACGGTAGTCTAGATAGTTGCAGCCCTGCAGGTATCATCTGTCGATGTGGCCAAACTCTTTCAAATCTTTCAGTCATGGCGCAGCTTGAGCACCAAATTCGACAGCAGACAAGCAAATATTACGAAGGTTGGCTTGTATGCGACGACCAAGCCTGTGGCAACCGTACAAGGCAAATGAGCGTCTATGGACATCGTTGTTTAGGTCCAAAAGGACTGGGCCACGGATGTCTTGGGAAAATGCATTACGAGTACACAGAAAAGATGATTTACAACCAGCTTCTCTACTTTTCGACACTTTTCGATGTGGATAAGGCAAAGAAATCAGCGAAGGGTTCTGATAGAGGTAAGAGAACCATCAATAATTCCTGACAGAACTTAACTAACAAGAGCACAGAATTGGTACTAGCGCTTGCGGAGCACAACCGTATTCGTTTTGACACTCTGAAAGGGATTGTAGAGAAATATTTGGATAAATGTGGTCGGCAATGGGTGGCTATGGATAGCTTGTTCAGCAAGTTAGGATTTATTGTTTAATGCAGATATGAACACTGGAGTTGGGAAGGCAGGAGCATGGAGTTTACAGGATATCCTGAGAGCGTTTTAAATGAGTATAAGTTGTGGCAAATATTGTCAAGCTCTATGTATAAGGAAACTTTAAAAGAGTCCATAGACCTACCCATACAACGTGAAGGGCTGAAACTACCTTTGCCAACCAAAATATGCTTGAACGTAGTTCTTAGTATGACCAAATATTAAGCGCTAGGCCCTTGAAGATATAATTTAGGGTAGGCGACATAACCCCTTACTCAAAATCTGCACAGGGGAAAAGGTATTTTCTTACATGAATCACGAGCTGCACGTGAAGCGCCTTCAGAACAGTTTCTTTCACGTTACGCAGCCTTTTGTTATTCACCAAAAATAAATCAGTGAATAAACACTATGTGTTAGAATCACACAAAGGTGTCGATTCTCCCATTTCTACAAAGCAAATTCCTCCAAGCCAAAATGCGCAACATTCAACCTCTAACATATCGCCAACATGAATCCGCGGTCCAATACAACGCTAGAAGAATTTCCTCCAGATTCAAAAGGCCCCACCAGTTCAACCACTCCAGATGTAAGTATACTCAGCCATTCAATACTCTCCAAGCTGCCTCCACAGTTGAGACTAATAACCACAGGAATCATCGGGAACCTCACCAATAATGCCTCCTCCTAGGTACTCAGCTTCGGATTTCGACGATATCCCTCTCGCGAACATGAGTTACCAACCGCAATACCAAAACACAAACTTGAACCTAAATCCAGCTTCAACTCAACCAAGGTCTGGCCCACCACAAGCAGACCCGGACTGGATAGCCTTTTTCAAACCAAAGTCCAACAAGCGAAAGTTCGCTATCATAATGATCCCTCTGCTCATCATAGCAATACTACTCTCCTCCCTAATAACCTGGGCAATAACCTCAGACGCCCTCAAACACTCACGACTTTCACTCCCATTCCCAAACAACACCACAGACTCAACCCTCGCCAATTCCCAACTCTCCGCCTGCGTAACAAACCTAACCATGATCTGCGCAACCAAAGCTTTCCTCCCCATCCCCCCCGCTCTCTTCACCAACTGTCAAGATATCTATCAGTCGATGGTTTGTGATTGGACTGCCATCCAAGCTAAACAGAATCCTTTTTTAAGTCAAAATGGGAATTCTGGTACAGTATGCCTTGGAATGTATGAGTTTTGTGGGATTAACGATAATTCGATGGCGAATGGGGATCCCAATCAGACCTCGGGACAGAATGGGCAGACCGGTGGGAATGGGACGACTTTTGGGGGGTTGGTGAAATCGATTGTTAGTTCGATGGAAGAGATGACGGGTACATCGAGTGCGAAGGTTACGGTGAATACGGCAGATGTTTTGGGTGGGGTTATTCCTCCGCAGTGATGGGCATGGAGAAAATTTATATTACATGAGGATAACTGTGTATTGTTATAGGCAAGAGCTTTTTAGATTAGTGGTTACAGAGGATGTTTACCATTGATATTGATCCCCAAGGCTAATCCATCCAAGTAGCATAGCATATAAGCTATTTCTGAAATATATCTTGCCGGTAAAAGTTCGTGTATAGGATGATTGTGTTCGCCTGTAATAGGCAATTGTTGAGAGTAGTACGTTTTGCCGCTAATGCTTGGGTGTGTTCAAGTTGTAGGGTGAGATGCTAAGTGTATGAGATAGTCTGTGACTACATACCGCATAATTCCCAGTAAAATAAAGGCAGGCCAATACCGTTCTTTCTCTACTTCGTTAGGTTAAATAACTCTTTTTAACTTATATCGAACTTTCAGAAGCACCCGGGAATCCCAGCTTGCTTGATTTCTTACGCGATGAGCCTATCACAGAGGAATGGCTTGATGATAGCACTGGGTGTTGAGTAGATAACGACGTAAGCTCTTACATGCCATATGAGCGTACGTGTTGAGAGATATTGTCTTTGTCTCTGTTTTTTAAGACACTTGTGCCAAGGCTTCCCTACTGGTATATGGCGCTGACGAATCACTCCCAGAGCATTTATGGCTCCCATAAGCTATCATCCGTGCCCTCCTCCTCACCGTTATATGCTAACACCATATCTTCATCCCCAAATAACGGAGGTTTTTCTCTAAGAACATCCCGCGTAGCTAACCGCACAATATCTCTGAACCCAAACTTGAGATATTGATCGTCTGCTCCCACAATGTGAAGTAGTCCCGGGATTTTACTGTCATGGAAGTTAAACTTAGAAGTGTCCTCGTCGAGCATCTCGAATGGCCACTCATCGGATTTATGAGTTACAAAATCACAAATAGCCTTTCGAGTTTCGTTCGGATCGTATCTCAAGTTCCAAGTTCCCGAAGGCGTAATAAATGCCCAGCGCCATTTCCATCTATCTTCGACTTCGATTAGCCACGAGGTCAGAACCAGCCGTTTAATACGAGTCTGGTTTCTCAGGAATTCGAACACCGATTTGAAGGTACCGCCAAATAAGAATGTGCCAGCCAACTCAAAGACCAGCAGGGTCTGTCTCTTTCCCTCCAAGAATTTCAGTAGACTCGCAGCTTCTAGAATACAGAAGCCAAGACGGACGGATTCTAAACAATCGCTGGCAATGGCTGGCAGACAATCTCGCACTACGAAGTGGTCCATGACCCCAATATCATTATCAAGAACAAGACTTTTGAGCTTCGGTAAGCCACGAAGCATATCGTTGATTCTTGTTCGTTCGCGTATGCTTGTAATATCACCCATTCCTGGAAGATGTTTCATTTTCATTTCAAGATGCGTGAGGTGCTGGAATGCAGGTAGGGCTTGGGATACTTCATCGGCTTTCAAGTAGCCAAAGCTTGACTTCGTTGGCTTGTCCTCGAATATGAAATTTAAGAGGTTGAGGTTTACTTGTTCAGCAGGATTAAGCAGAGAAAGGGCTCGAAAGAATGCTGTAAGTTGTCTACCATTGTAAGAATCTTCATCGGCTGAATTGAGAAAGATCTTCTCATTCGAAGATAGTGCTATTTCTGATCCCCATGACAGTTTGGTGCCTGGATTGCTACTGTTTGACAAGTGAATAGTTCTCAGATTCGGGAATTGGAGAAATGCTTGTCTCAAGTATGCGGAGTTCAACTGACTGTATCGCAGTTCTTCGTCTTCGAAAAACATAGCCCCAGTATGTTTGAAAAGGTTAAAAACTTCGTTTTGATTAAGCCCAACCTCCAACAACCTGGGAGGGAACGGGGAAAAATCATCAATAGTAACCGCTTCGTAGGCCTTGAAGTAATACACATATGATGGACGAACGCCATACGGTCGATACCGCTTTCTTGCATACTTTGGCTGTGGATGCTTGATATCTGGGTACCTGGATGTGGGGAAATAGTGCTTCCAGAGCTTCTTGAGGAAGGTCTCGGCAAGGAAGTGCCACCCACTCTTGTCGGGTCTGAAGACTTCATCTCCAATAATGAGTTTCTGGACGTGCTTCCGGAGTTTATCAGATTTCGCAATTTCGAGGAGGCTGTAAGACTAAGTTTCGACGCGTTATCGGGAAGTTGTAAGCGAGTACCTACCGTTTGAGACTCCCGGCCTGAAGACAAACGCTTATGTTGGTAAAGGCTAAAGCAGTAGCCAGGGCCTCGCAGCGTTTACTTACGAGCCTAACATTTTTCAAATCAGGGTCATTGCAAGCTCTCACGACCTTATCACAAAGCTCTTGGGGGAGAGTATTAAAACTCATAGTTGTTAGTTCCCTGATGAGAATAATTTTTAATTCATCAAATAAGAGGTGGACTGTTGTTCGGTTACATTCACGGAATTGATGACTAGTCTGATAATACAACTGTAATGTATAAGATAACATCCATTTCATCTATAGTGGTAGAGATACCTACTTAAGAGCTTAATTCAACATAGAATCAAAGCATAATTTCGGGGGCGTTCGTGCGATGGCGATTCGCTAGCGATTGGCCTTGAATCCTGAGGTAAATATCTAATGAAATATAAATCTCGCGTTGTTATTGACAGACCCTTACTAGTGATACAATAATAAAAAGGAGAACGAAGAAGAAATGGAATGTGAAAATTGGGGAGGAAGTTGTGTTGTGCAATCCGAAGAGGCTTAGCGTCACTCGTTCTGCCAGATTTCACCGCACCACTTGAACTTCGAAAATAATCTCAAATAACGTGGTTTATCACCGAGTCGCCCATATCACCGAGTCGCCCATATCACCGAGTCGCCCACTTTTCCTTACATTCTACCCTACTAACTTTAACACGCGTTTTCTCAACTACCACAAATGGAAATTCAAACCGAAGAAGCTCGAATTATTTTAGCTATTGAGGCTATTCGTTCATCTAAGACAATTAATACTCGAACGGCAGCAAAACT